>OLKM01000828.1:52500-55247 GCA_900291075.1 Melanogrammus aeglefinus
TATCCGTCGTTTGAAGGTCAAAGGTGCACCGCAGACATATTTGCCTTGGTTCCACGGAACTAATATTTGCACCTTGCTAGCAACAACATAGCAATTCATCTAGATCTTTTTCTCAAAGATATACAAATGCACAGATACACACACTCACACACACTCACACACACTAACACATGCACACACACACACACACACACACATACATACACATACACACACACGCACACAAACACATACAGCCGATAATTTGTGCACACACCGCTGGAGCCCTGTCTGCCTCTTTGCCACAGTGCAGACACCAAATTGGTGGCTTGACACACACGTGCACGCACAGATACCTACATGCACACATTCGCACAAGCACAGACATACACTAAACGTCGCAAACCATCCAAGCTGTCCTTAATTAACCGGTTCACTGCTGAATCTTGTGTAGCAAATGTTGTGTAGCAATTATGATGTCTAATCACAATTGTACACATTTTCAAATTAGAATTCCAAATTCAAATTATTGATGTCTTTATCAAGGATACACAGATATTTCCTTATATTGTATTCTCTCCCTCTCTGTCTGTCTGCCTGCTGGTCAGTCTCTTCTCTCTCTCTCTCTCTCTCTCTCTCTCTCTCTCTCTCTCTCTCTCTCTCTCTCTCTCTCCCTCTCTCTCTCTCTCCCTCTCCCTCTCTCTCTCTCTCTCTCTCTCTCTCTCTCTCTCTGTCTCTCTCTCTCTCTCTCTCTCTCTCTCTGTCTCTCTCTCTCTCTCTCTCTCTCTCTCTCTCTCTCTCTCTCTCTCTCTCTCTCTCTCCCTCTCTCCCTCCCTCTCCTCTTCTCTTCTCTCTCTCTCTCTTCTCTCTCTCTCTTCTCTCTCTCTCTCTCTCTCTCTCTCTCTCTCTCTCTCTCTCTCTCTCTCTCTCTCTCTCTCTCTCTCTCTCAGAAACATTAGCACAGACACCCAGCGGGTGAGGGAGCCATGTGGGACAGTTTTTTCTGGCATCCCAATAAATCTGCAGGAGGTTTCGCCTTTTTTTTTTTAAACCTCTTTTACAGACGCCGAGCTGGGTCGTCACAAGACCACTCCTAGGACCAGCCACTCCTAGAACCAGCCACCTTAATACCAGCAACCTCTAGACCCAGCCCCCCCTAGAACAAGCACCTTAGGAACCAGCTTACCTTGGAATCATCTGCCCCTTGAACCAGCCAGTCCTAGAACCCCGCCCCCCCCAACTAGAACCCTGACATGTTAGAACTTAGAACCAGCCAGCCAGCTTAGACCCAGAAACCACTAGAAACAGGCAAACCTGAAACCAGCCACCTTAGAACCAACCACTGTAGAACCAGCCACCTTATAACCAACCAATGTAGAACCAGTCACCTTAGAACCAACCACTGTAGAACCAGCCACCTTAGAACCAACCAATGTAGAACCAGTCACCTTAGAACCAACCACTGTAGAACCAGCCACCTTAGAACCAACCAATGTAGAACCAGCCACCTTAGAACCAACCAATGTAGAACCAGCCACCTTAGAACCAACCACTGTAGAACCAGCCACCTTAGAACCAACCAATGTAGAACCAGCCACCTGCATACCTTTTCTACTCTTTTAAACTCGGTTTGTTCACTGAACACTTCATCATCTCAACATCTGCTGAGATTTTTTAACTAAATCTAAAGGGGGTCAACAAAGAGTACCCAAAAAAGATTGGCTAGGTATGCTTTTCACTCCAGCATAACGTCATTTGTACTTGTACAAACCCACCAAACCTATTTTCCGCGTGAAGTCTGCTGACCACTTCAGAACCAGCCACTCAGAACCGGACCTCCCTGAATCCAGACACTCAAAACGTCTAACACAACCTGAGCCAAAATCTAAAATATATACATTATATTCACGGACACAACACAGTAAAACAAAACAAAACCAAGAAAATAATCTCATGAACGTGGTTGAAGCCTTGTTCTGGCTCGGACACAAGGCAGGCCTTCTTCCAGCCACGGTCGGATAACTTGATATTTCGTCACTTCAAGGGACCATCGATGGTCTACAAAGGACTCCAGCCCTGGGATCATGTCTAGCCCCAGGGACTCCAGCGCAGAGTGGGGTGGTTCTTGTGTAGTATCCCTTACCGTGTGAACCTGATATCGGGCCACATAATCCATACACAGTGTTCCCGTAGCCCCCCGGGACAGCGCTTTTTGATGGCACCACCATTGATACCGAAGATGCACGGCTTTGATGTGGCCACAATGACGTTCAGCCGTGTCATTCATAAAACGTCCAAGGCCTTTTCTCCCCTCTGCCCCGCTGCTTCTGCTCAACACAAACCCCACCGCATTACCCCGTTTTAAAGAGCGAGTTCAACTTCTAAAAGGGCGACTAAAGAAAGAGGTGGAAGTAAAGTAAACCATTGTCTGACTGCCTGTGGTCTTGATGGCTGAGTTAGTGTACACCTGCCATGAAGTAAGCAAGCTAATTTAGACAAATTGAATAATGTATCTGGAATGGCAGACGTCCAGGTGCTGGAGGGGGCCCTGCTGAGTTTTCTCACCGCTCTGTTGAAATGGACTCTTCCTTTTTTTTCCCCCCTACATTATAGATAAGTCATCCTCTATGTCAGCACTCTCAACATATGGAACATCAGTCAGGAATTTCAGATGGTTCCCTATTCCTGAAAAGAGAGCGAGAGAGAGGGAAAGAAAGAGGGCGAGAGAGAGAGAGAGAGAGAGAGAGAGAGAGAGAGAGAGAGAGAGA
>OLKM01000828.1:63059-68059 GCA_900291075.1 Melanogrammus aeglefinus
AGGCTGTCTTGGATTTAAAGTTGTAAGACATTACATTCCCACTAGCTCTAAAATAACCTGGACATATCTGTAGTCAATGCCGATCAATAGTGATTTAAATACTCTTAGTGACTTAATAACATCCTATAACTGACATTTCAAACAAATAAGCAGCACAATCTCAACATTTAGACTTTAACAACCCTGTTCAAATATGTAGCCCTATGTTTTTTAAACCTGTGGACCATCACAGGTTAGAAAAAGTCTTTAGCACAGCCACACACCACAAAGATGTTGCTGCTCACATAAAGTTATACAGTGTTTACTGTTGCAGAACATTTGATGAGCACAAACCCAGCAGGTGGCGTTTGGACCATGCACCCATCAATGTTCCCAAGTTCAACAACAGGGGAAAAAACACAACACCAACCAAACTTACTTACCCTCAGCCAATCAATGTGTTTCTCTGTGTTTGTGTGTGTGTGTGTGTGTGTGTGTGTGTGTGTGTGTGTGTGTGTGTGTGTGTGTGTGTGTGTGTGTGTGTGTGTGTGTGTGTGTGTGTGTGTGTGTGTGTGTGTGTGTGTGTGTGTGTGTGTGTGTGTGTGTGTGTGTGTGTGTGTGTTTGTGCACGTTTGCGCGCTTATTGTCTGTGTGAATGGGGATCTGGGTGGCAGGGTCCTCTTGTTTTCATGCACTATCATTTGGCAGATGTTTAACTTTGAAAGGCAGGCACCTCACTCCCTCACCCCCAGACCCTGAAGCTCATGCCTCCATTTGGTCTTCACACGTTAGGAACCAAGCGAACACTGTCTCACACCAACAACCCGATTGACCTATGCAAACCATGTGTGCGTCTTTGCTCTCTGTGAGTACTTGTAGGGCAGGAGCAGAGACAGAGCTGGGCTTTAATAAAGCAACAGGTTCGGTACTGGGATGCCAGTCTAGATGCCTGAGGAAATGCGTGCGTCTGATGGAGCCCAGATGAGCGTCACCCGAATGGACCTCTCGCTCAGGTGGCTAAGCTGCAGAACCAGCCCGCCTGCAGACTGCATTCCATGGGCCTTATTTACCTGGCCGCCTTCTTGGTTCCAATATAAGCTGCGTCAGCCCGGGTGGTGGAACTGATTGCAGGATTTCACATTTATCTCACGGCCATCTTAGTTCTAAATAAATACTAGAATGGTGTTCATCAGTTCAACCACCTCGCCAGCGTTTAGACCCAAGATGGACATTAGGTTCCTCCAGTCCACCCAGCTAGTGTTACCCAACCCATGAGCGTTTAGAACCAAGGTGGTCATTAGGTTCCTCCACCGAGCTAGTGTTACCCACCAAACCGGCGTTTCGAACCAAGATGGCCACTAGCTTCCACCACAGCTGGTGTCATCCACCCCGAGAGTGTTACCAAGATGGTCATTGGGTTACTCAAACCAGCTAGTCTTACCCAACTCGCTAGAGTTTCGAACCAAGATGGCCACTAGGTTCCTCCACCCAGCTAGTGTTTATCCACCCAGCTAGCGTTTAGAACCAAGATGGCCACAATAGGTTCCTCCAGCTAGCGTTTAGAACCAAGATGGCCACTATAGGTTCCTCCACCCAGCTAGCGTTTAGAACCAAGATGGCCACTATAGGTTCCTCCACCCAGCTAGCGTTTAGAACCAAGATGGCCACTATAGGTTCCTCCACCCAGCTAGTGTTTAGAACCAAGATGGCCACTAGGTTCCTCCGCCCAGATAGGGTTTAGAACCAAGAAGGCCACTAGATTCCTCCGCCCAGATAGGGTTGAGAACCAAGATGGCTGCTAGGTGAATGCGCCCAAATGCTGTTCCGCCACCTAGCCTTCCCATGGTGTTTACGTTGGGCTTTGACTGCTAAGTGGCCAGGGTCAAACAACTGCTCCGTTGTAATGGCACAGCTTTCAGTACATCACACAAGAAAGGAGGGTGGTGGAGGTGGGGGTGGGGTGGCGGGATGTGTTATCTCACGTTGCACCGGGAGGCTTAGCAAACACGTTCTCGCCTGGAAACCGCGGGTCCTATTTTTCCTGCTGGTCATCAGGTGTAAATGTTTAATGTGTTCATGGCCTGTTGGGCAGGAGGGGTGTCTAGTGTCCTCCATGAGGTTGCTGTTTCCTGCTTTTTAGTGAGCGTGGGGTGTTTGTTATGTTATACCTCCCCCCCCCCCCCTGTCCTGCACGGGGCCGCTTGCATCATCCTCTCTCAGCCGAGACCTGTTTCAGCCGGGCAAAGTAATTTACTCACAGGTTAGCCGGCGGTGCAGGAGAGACAGAGATACTGAAACTTGTAGCAGTCTTCCTGTTCAGGGCAACATGAGGTGACGACACTGCAGATATACTCAGTACGTTCCACACGTTCCTCACTGACTGGTGAATTAATCATACTAATGGTGGTTTAGTAAAGAACTCTAGCAGAAATGGGATGAACTACCTAGCAAAGAATATCATGGCATGGGTGAATTGTAAGTATTCGAGAAGAAGTTCCCTGGCTTCTCCAGGAGGTTGAGTGAGAAGGAATAAATACAAAAAACTAAAACAAAATAACGTTAGAAAGAATCCAATATAAATCGTTTTCACCAAAAGTACCTCACACGAGTTTCAATTAAGCAAAGCACAATGACATAACATAGAGTAAAGACATGGCTAAGTGTCATGTTAGGTCGTTCAATTTGTTTCGTCTTGTAAACACACACAGGCAGGCAGGCCAACACACACTCACACACACACACACACACGCACACACACACACACACACACACACAACACACACACACACACACACACACACACACACACACACACACACACACACACACACACACACACACACACACAGACACACACACATGTGCTGACTGCACCTGGGACATGCTGATCCATCCTTGGCCCGGTGTTCTGTTACTCCTTACATTACTGCTGACTAACTCTGTGCTACCAGGCCTTGAGTGACAGTTCCTGAGCTCGAACCCGCAGCTGCGGTGGCGTTCGTGTCGGGTAATCCTGGCACCGGCAGGCCTGGTAAATGTGGGCCAGCTTGAACCTGATCCGTGACAGAGATCGCGGGGCCGAGGGTTCTGCAGATCCAGTGGCAGCAGACCATCCGAGGTGAGAAGGACCTCGTGGACCCGCGAGGTCAGGAGGCATATCAACCGCTAGGGAGAAGTACGCAGGGGCCCAGATGGCTTTCCTATAACATCCCTACGGGCCCTACAATGTCTACACAGCCCCCTTCAGATTCATAGATCACCCGTCATGGTTTATTACAAAGGCAGGAGCCACATTAAAAAAAACAACATGCGAAATGAGAAAATGAGGATGAATTGGAATTAAAAGCTGTTGCCAACTATACTACGGTATAGTACGAGTGCCATTCTTTCCACTCTCACCAATGAACACAACCGTTTTGTTGGTTTAACTATAGTTTAACAAACGTGAACAAACATTAACCCTAACCCTAACAGCTTAAATGGGGTTTAACGGGGAGTAAAATATTATTTTTGGACGTTAAGTTGACATAAAATAGCTTGAGTCAATCCAGGTAGGCTCACTTTTGAGTTTCAGCTATTATGTATACTGTTATTACTTGAAGGAATATACAAATCACGTCAGCAAACCAACCTGCATATTAAAAAGCTTTGTAGTGCGATGAACGTCGACAAACACAAAATTAAAAAAACGTTGGGAAAAAAAATGTTCTGCAAAGCACTTTCACGGCAAAGGTTTTTATTGGTTGGGGACATGTTGTAACCGATTGAATAACAATAGTAGTAAATGCTTGCGTCTTTTCATTTCATAAAAAAACACAGCCCCTGTTTTAGGAGCTGAGAGGGATGACCCGCAACACCTCATTCTCATTTGTCCAACTCAAATGTCAATCAAACACAAGAAGAGCACCGCAGGTTGGATAAAGGACAGGACAGGCTCTGCAGCTGACCGAATCTATGATAGACAATCACAGCATATTGACCCGAAAAACAGCACGTAACAAGTGTAAACTTATTGTTCCAGCTAGCAGAACATGAGCAATTGCTAGGGCAAAACTAAACCTAAAAGTATAAAAAGGTAACTATCATTGTTTATCTTATGTAGAGAAAGGCACCATTTTTTTTAATTTACATTCTGCATTTAACCATTTTATCTGATATAATCCAATTATATATAATCCCAAAGTAATCCCCCTGGCTGTGAATTTAACTAGGAAGGAATATAAACACAAGAAACCATATTAAGATTGTGCTTTCATATCCAGTGGTTTCATATCTTGGGTTCCATTATATGTTAGTCCCTTATGAGCTTACCAAAGTATTATGATTCCTAATTTTCTTATTGGGGTTCAACTAAACACAGTTCATCCTGGTGACTTAAGGTGACAAAGGGAGACTATTTATTTAAGCATTTTGATTGATTAATTCTGTTTTTCAAAAATACTGCTGAATGCCATTTTAAAAAACAATAGCACACCAATAAGTCCAATAAATACTTCCACTGGATTTCTGTAACAACCTCCAAAACATAGATTCTTGAGGTTGTGATAACGTGATTAACAAACATTGATTTGTCACTAATTATTGGGGATAATATGATCAGTCATCATCATTAACAATGAAAGATAGACAACATTGAATGAAATTCCCTTTTTTCCACATGTTTACCATAACCATACAAAATCCTTATCCTGAACCAAATCACATCGGCCTTAAAGGGAAAACTATCTCAGGAACCCATCCTGATAGGAGTATAATTGGAAAGAGGCACTCTGATTGCTTCTAGAGGTATGTCTGTTTTTATAGTGAGAAGTAGTGAGTACGGATTTTTCCAAGGAATGGGACATGATCCCTGCAGGGATCATATCTGCTATTCTTCAAACAAAATTGAAATTGTCTCGTTCCCACAGAAAAAACGTGCAATTTTGCATCAAAATCATAGCACCACATTGGGCTTGGATCGCCACGGCGAGTGAAGGGACGGGGGGCTCACAGCCGAACTCGCTGAACCCTTTACAAACACA
>OLKM01000828.1:70135-77635 GCA_900291075.1 Melanogrammus aeglefinus
TCTCTCTCTCGGCTCGCTTCTCTCTCTCTCTCTCTCTCTCTCTCTCTCTCTCTCTCTCTCTCTCTTCTTCTCTCTCTCTCTCTCTCTCCTCCTCTCTCCTCTCTCTCTCTCTCTCTCTCTCTCTCTCTCTCTCTCTCTCTCTCTCGCCCGTCTTTTAAAACCCGGCTCTTTGCTTTTTTCAAGCGGGTGCTTTATTGTCTTGTTCACGGCCGTAAGGCCAGAGCAGGGTCTTGGTCGGTAAGTTAGCTGGCCGGCTTTATCTGGATGACAAACAAGGAATCTTATCAGCGGCATTCCTTAGTGTTGTCCTTCCTCCCCAAGGGTGATAAACAGTTGGGTTGATGGAAACACAGCCGGGGGGAAAAAGGCAGAGCAGGCGTCAAACCAAAAGGTTTCTGATTGGATGATTGGATTTTATGGATTTTAGCATGCGCACCGAGAACGAGAGAGCAATTCAATGTAGTAGTAATGATGCATCCTATGTGTTGGCATTACTGCACCTTTGATTGGTTAAGTTCCTTTTGTACTATTTATGAGTCTGACCATACCTTATTCTGATTTTGCCTTCCCACCCACAGTAGCAGGGGCCAAGACAGCAAGGACAACGACTCCAACGGTGGAAGGAACCCATAGTCAGACCCCAGTTTGAAAATCTTTCAAACGAGTTTTCCATTGATCGTATCGGATTCCCCGTCTCGGTACCCTCCCCGTTCGCCTCTCTCTGTTCTATTAATTCAGCACAATCGAGATCCATGTTGGAATTTTAGGCTTTTTATTGTTCTTTCCGGTTTCAGAAGGTATTGCCTTGCGCGGAGGCCTTCGAGGCACAAGGTCTGATTGATGCCGAGACTGTGAAGATTTCGTCTGATTTTCCTTCGAGGGCAGGTGCTAGCCTGCGTGCTATTTTTTGCATCTGAAGCAATATAAGTTTGAGATTTAGAGGGTTGGTAGAAGATATCATCTTCCTCAATTCGCGCAAGGCCTCCGATTGAGTTGTATCTTTACAGATCGGTCGTTCTAAATTGGCATTTTGAGGTTCAAAACAAACAGTTGGTACAATTGAGAAATGGCTTTCTTTGATCACTTGGCCATGGGCGATGGCTTTGGTGGAAACCAAATAAAGGTTCTTTACCACGACGGCAATGAAAAGTTAAAACCTTCTGAAATTGCTAATGGGGAATTTTTTATGTGCATCTATTATTTTGCCAAAGAGGACTAATCAATGAAGAAACATGGAATCATTTTTTCATGATGTTTCTGGTGAAACATATTGATTTCACCAATTCTTGTCCCCCTTCTCATATGGGACTGTGTGTAATTGATTATTTGGCTTATATTTTGCATTACCCTGAATTAACATAATGCCCATTTATAGAGTGCCACATGTGTGGACATTGGTGTAATAATACATGCAAAACTATTCATTTTAAATTAGTATGTTGTGTAATGTTGTAATTAATGTTTATATTTTTCATTATTATTATATCAAGATTTGAATACGATTGTATTTTTTGCAGGGCTTGTTCAGATATCAGGTCTTTTTTGAGGTGTACAACCTCAATGAGACTTATAGGTTTAGATACAATGTTTCCATATACAATCATCTTATTAATATATTTAATGATATTATATGTAGCAACAGTGAAATGCTAGTCTAATAGAAATACTTTAAGATAGGGGCTACAGTAGACTTGCTAGTGTGAAAAGGTCAAATCTACTGTCCAACATGTGTCGGAGGCCATACAGGCTGTCTTGGATTTAAAAGTTTGTAAGAATTCATTCCCACTAGCTCTAAATAACCTGAGGACATATCTGTAGTCAATGCCGATCCAATAGTGATGTAAATACCTCTTAGTGACTTAAAATAACATCCTATAACTGACATTTCAAACAAATAAGCAGCACAAATCTCAACATTTAGACCTTTAACACCCTGTTCAAATATGTAGCCCTATGTTTTTTAAACCTGTGGACCTCACAGGTTAGAAAAGTCTTGCACAGCCACACACCACAAAGATGTTGCTGCTCACATAAAGTTTATACAGTGTTTACTGTTGCAGAAACCATTTTGCTGAGCACAAAACCCAGCAGGTGGCGTTTGGACCATGCACCCATCAATGTTCCCAAGTTCAACAACAGGGAAAATACAACACCAACCAAACTTACTTACCCTTCACCAATTCAATGTGTTTCTCTGCTGTTTGTGTGTGTGTGTGTGTGTGTGTGTAGTGTGTGTGTGTGTATGGTGTGTGTGTGTGTGTGTGTGTGTGTGTGTGTGTGTGTGGTGTGTGTGTGTGTGTGTGTGTGTGTGGTGTTTGTGGCCGTTTGCGCGCTTTATTGTCTTTGTGAATGGGATCTGGTGGCAGGGGTCTCTTGTTTTCATTTGCACTATCATTTGGCAGATTGTTTTAACTTTGAAAGCCAGGCACCTCACTTCCCTCACCCCAGACCCTGAAGCTCATTGCCTCCATTTGGTTCTTCCACACGTTTAGGAACCAAGCGAACACTGTCTCACACCAACCCGATTGACCTATGCAAACCATGTGTGCCGGTCTTTTTCTCTGTGATGTTACTTGTAGGGCAGCGAAGCAGATGACAGAGCTGGGCTTTAATAAAGCAACAGGTTCGTACTGGGATGCAGTCTAGATGCCTGAGGAAATGCGTGCGTCTGATGGATTCCAGATGAGCGTTCACCCGATGACCTTCTCGCTCAGGTGGCTAAAGCTGCAAGAACCAGCCCGCCTGCAGACTGCATTCCATGGGCCTTATTTACCTGGCCGCCTTCTTGGTTCCAATATAAGCTGCGTCAGCCCGGGTGGTGGAACTGATTGCAGGATTTCACATTTATCTCACGGCCATCTTAGTTCTAAATAAATACTAGAATGGTGTTCATCAGTTCAACCACCTCGCTAGCGTTTAGACCCAAGATGGACATTAGGTTCCTCCAGTCCACCCAGCTAGTGTTACCCAACCCATGAGCGTTTAGAACCAGCGTGGTCATTAGGGTTCCTCACCGACTAGTTTACACCAACGGCGTTTAGAACCAAGATGGCCACTAGCTTCCACCACTCCAGCTGGTGTCATCCACCCCGAGAGTGTTACCAAGATGGTCATTGGGATTACTCAAACCAGCTAGTTTACCCCAACCGCTAGAGTTTCGACAAGATGGCCACTAGGTTCCTCCACCAGCTAGTGTTTTATCCACCAGCTAGCGTTTAGAAACCAAGATGGCCACAATTAGGTTCCTCCAGCTTAGCGTCTTAAGAACCAAGATGGCCACTATAGGTTCCTCCACCCAGCTACGTTTAGAACCAAGATGACCACTATAGGTTCCTCCACCCAGCTAGCGTTTAGAACCAAGATGGCCACTATAGGTTCCTCCACCCAGCTAGTGTTTAGAACCAAGATGGCCACTAGGTTCCTCCGCCCAGATAGGGTTTAGAACCAAGAAGGCCACTAGATTCCTCCGCCCAGATAGGGTTTAGAACCAAGATGGCTGCTAGGTGAATGCGCCCAAATGGCTGTTCCGCCACCTAGCCTTTTCCCATGGTGTTTACGTTGGGCTATTGACTGCTAAGTGGCCAGGCGGTCAAAACAAACTGCTCCGTTGTAATGGCCAGCTTTCAGTACATCACACAAGAAGAAGCGCGTGTGGAGTGGGTTGGTGGGGTGGCGGGATGTGTTATCTCACGTTGCACCGGGAGGCTTAGCAAACACGTTCTCGCCTGGAAACCGCGGGTCCTATTTTTCCTGCTGGTCATCAGGTGTAAATGTTTAATGTGTTCATGGCCTGTTGGGCAGGAGGGGTGTCTAGTGTCCTCCATGAGGTTGCTGTTTCCTGCTTTTTAGTGAGCGTGGGGTGTTTGTTATGTTATACCTCCCCCCCCCTGTCCTGCACGGGGCGCTTGCATCATCCCTCTCAGCCGAGACCTGGTTTCAGCCGGGCAAAGTAATTTACTCACAGGTTAGCCGGCGGTGCAGGAGAGACAGAGATACTGAAACTTGTAGCAGTCTTCCTGTTCAGGGCAACATGAGGTGACGACACTGCAGATATACTCAGTACGTTCCACACGTTCCTCACTGACTGGTGAATTAATCATACTAATGGTGGTTTAGTATAAGTAACATCTAGCAGGAAATGGATGAACTACCAGCAAGGAATATCATGGCATTGGGTGAATTGTAAGTATTGGAGAAGAAAGTTCCCTGCTTCTCCAGAGGTTGATTGAGAGGAATATAAATAACAAAAAACTAAACAAAATAACGTAAGAAAGATCCAATATAAATCGTTTTCCACCAAAAGTACCTCACACGAGTTTCAATTAAGTCACAAGCACAATGACATAACATTAGAGTAAAAGACATGGCTAAGTGTCATGTTAGGTCGTTCAATTTGTTTCGTCTTTGTAACACACCACAGCGCAGGCAGGCCAACACACACACTCACACACAAACACCACGCACACACACACACACGCCCACGCACACGCATACACACACACCACCACACACACACACACCACACACACATACACAGACCACACACACATGTGCTTGACTGCGCCTGGACACAGCTGACTCCATCCTTGGCCCGGTGTTCTGTTACTCCTTACATTACTGCTGACTAACTCTGTGCTACCAGGCCTTGAGTGACAGTTCCTGAGCTCGAACCCGCAGCTGCGGTGGCGTTCGTGTCGGGTAATCCTGGCACCGGCAGGCCTGGTAAATGTGGGCCAGCTTGAACCTGATCCGTGACAGAGATCGCGGGGCCGAGGGTTCTGCAGATCCAGTGGCAGCAGACCATCCGAGGTGAGAAGGACCTCGTGGACCCGCGAGGTCAGGAGGCATATCAACCGCTAGGGAGAAGTACGCAGGGGCCCAGATGGCTTTCCTATAACATCCCTCGGCCCTACAATGTTTTACACAGCCCCCTTCAGATTCGCTCACCCTTCAATGGTTATTACCAAAGGTAGGGAGCCACAATTAAAAAAAAACAACATGAGAAATTGACGAAAATGAGGATGAATTGGAATTAAAAGCTGTGTGCCAACTATTACTACGGTATAGTACGAGTGCCATTCTTTTCCACTTCTACACCAATGAACAACAACCGTTTTTGTTGTTTAACTATAGTTTAACAAACGTGAACAAACATTAACCCTAACCCTAACAGCTTAAATGGGGTTTAACGGGGAGTAAAATATTATTTTTGGACGTTAAGTTGACATAAAATAGCTTGAGTCAATCCAGGTAGGCTCACTTTTGAGTTTCAGCTATTATGTATACTGTTATTACTTGAAGGAATATACAAATCACGTCAGCAAACCAACCTGCATATTAAAAAGCTTTGTAGTGCGATGAACGTCGACAAACACAAATTAAAAAAACGTTGGGAAAAAAAATGTTCTGCAAAGCACTTTCACGGCAAAGGTTTTTATTGGTTGGGACATGTGTAACCGATTGAATAACAATAGTAGTAAATGCTTGCGTCTTTTCATTTTCATAAAAAACACAGCCCCTGTTTTAGGAGCTGAGAGGGATGACCCGCAACACCTCATTCTCATTTGTCCAACTCAAATGTCAATCAAACACAAGAAGAGCACCGCAGGTTGGATAAAGGACAGGACAGGCTCTGCAGCTGACCGAATCTATGATAGACAATCACAGCATATTGACCCGAAAAACAGCACGTAACAAGTGTAAACTTATTGTTCCAGCTAGCAGAACATGAGCAATTGCTAGGGCAAAACTAAACCTAAAAGTATAAAAAGGTAACTATCATTGTTTATCTTATGTAGAGAAAGGCACCATTTTTTTTAATTTACATTCTGCATTTAACCATTTTATCTGATATAATCCAATTATATATAATCCCAAAGTAATCCCCCTGGCTGTGAATTTAACTAGGAAGGAATATAAACACAAGAAACCATATTAAGATTGTGCTTTCATATCCAGTGGTTTCATATCTTGGGTTCCATTATATGTTAGTAGTCCCCTTATGAGCTTACCAAAGTATTTATGATTCCTAATTTTCTTATTTGGGTTCAACTGAACACAGTTCATCCTGGTGACTTAAGGTGACAAAGGGAGACTATTTATTTAAGCATTTTGATTGATTAATTCTGTTTTTCAAAAATACTGCTGAATGCCATTTTAAAAAACAATAGCACACCAATAAGTCCAATAAATACTTCCACTGGATTTCTGTAACAACCTCCAAAACATAGATTCTTGAGGTTGTGATAACGTGATTAACAAACATGATTTGTCCACTAATTATTGGGGATAAATGATCAGTCATCATCATTAACAATGAAAGATAGACAACATGAATGAAATTTCCTTTTTTCCACATGTTTACCATAATCAGAACAAAATCCTTATCCTGAACCAAATCACATCGGCCTTAAAGGGAAAACTATCTCAAGAACCCATCCTGATAGGAGTATAATTGGAAAGAGGCACTCTGATTGCTTCTAGAGGTATGTCTGTTTTTATAGTGAGAAGTAGTGAGTACGGATTTTTCCAAGGAATGGGACATGATCCCTGCAGGGATCATATCTGCTATTCTTCAAACAAAATTGAAATTGTCTCGTTCCCACAGAAAAAACGTGCAATTTTGCATCAAAATCATAGCACCACATTGGGCTTGGATCGCCACGGCGAGTGAAGGGACGGGGGGCTCACAGCCGAACTCGCTGAACCCTTTACAAACACACACCGACACGTCACCGCCTACAATTGGTCAACGACACCCATGTGGAAGACTACGTCTAGCCTCGCTGCGACTCATGTTTATACAGCCCACAGACATCAGTGACATCATATCACCTTGTTGAAGCGGTTCGAGAGCCAATGTGAACAAGCCCATTTAGATTTTGTTGCAGCTATACCGGGGCATTTGGGGTCAGGATTAAGGTGAGGGTGAGGGTCAGTGTGCACTGTGCCTTATGCCCCACAGGTCACGCAGCACTGTCTCTGGACCGAGCGCATGGAGCAGCGACCCAGCAGCTTCAGCTTGTCACAGAAGCGAGAGGAGATGTTGTTCTTCTTGCACGGCGCAGCTGAAACCAAAAAGACAGGAAGGGATGTTCAGAAAAAAGGGATGTTCAGAGAAAGAGGTAGCGAAACAACTGCGACGGACGAACCGTGGATGTAGATTCCAGCATACAGCCAACTATGTCACAGCAAAGTGATATTGATCGATACTTTGCCAAAGGAAGGGGGAGTTTCGAATACATTATGGAGTCAATGCATCGGACCAGGGTGAAACCTGGATAATTCTAGTGGTTAGGGTGTTTGACCCCCAGGTAAAGGGGTCTGGGTTAGATTCCGCAATGTCTGTAGCCTACCTATCCCTGGCACCCTATCTGCTCATTAAGTACATTTATCTGAAGGGATACACTGTAGTCTGCTCTGGATTAAAGTGCTCAATGACTAGAGGGTAAAACCAACCTGGTCTCACAGGAATCCGTGAAATGACTACGGACGCTTAAC
>OLKM01000828.1:82635-84343 GCA_900291075.1 Melanogrammus aeglefinus
GCGCGCACAGCGACCGGGACCGCGGCTTGGTGGTGACGTCACAGCTCTTCCGGGGCGCCAACGCACACGTGACCGACCGGGATCGCACGGCTCCACCGCACGATACCGGACACTGGAGGAAAAAAGGACGAGTGAAAGCCTATGGAAGATAAACACCCGGAGCAGGGTCCCATAGCTCAAACACCGAGGAGATAAAGAGGGACCTAGTCGCACCCGATCGAAAACAGAAGGAGCCACGGAATAACAAAAGAGTACATCCAGAGTAGCGCTCCTAAATACTCCAAGTCGCTTAGCAGTGAACCTATAACGTATATAAGTCAAATGATAAAAAGATCAAATAGAATAAATAGGTAGCTTAAAAACTGCAGACTAGTAATAGTTAAAAGGAGGGAGAGAAGGGAAGGGGGTTTATGCGTCGAAAGCAACCGTTAAAAGGTGGGTTTTGAGGGCCTGTTTAAATGAGGGTTAGGGTTAGGGTGTGCTAGCCCGAGTGTGCTAGCCTGTGCATACTGATCTCTCAGAGCCATACAAACAAGACGTTGACGACCGGACACAGCCTACCACTTCCCAGGCGCCCACCGCCCAGTCCTGTCCGCAGGGAACCTCTCTGCTGCAGGGCACCATCGGCTTGGGTTTCAGGAGGTGCTTGCAGTCCAAGGGGTGCAGCACCCTCTCCTCCCCGGTCACGGTGCGGACACACAGCACGGTGCGCTTCCGCACCCCGTCCACCCCGCAGGTGGTGCTGCAGTGCTGCCAACCCCCCACCCACCACCTTGGCAGAAGCACACGAGGTCGTGGGGGTCAGACACGTCAGCACACGCCCACTCACAAAAGCGACCCACACGCGACGCACGCCGTTCCAGGAAGGAAGCGGCGTCACTTTATAGTGAAGGCTGAGTGCAACCAGCAGGCCGGCGGTTCTGGCTCTCTGACAGCCGCATTTGTGCAAAGATTTGCGCTGCGCTTTGCCTAGCCACTAGCGATATTGACTGTCATTATACTATCTCCCAAACCTGAGAAGATAGAAGAATGAGTTGTTCCATATCTAAGCATGAGGAGTATATGGAACGATACAGCTGATAGGGATCTTAACCTGAGCTGTTATTTTATTTATATATAATTTATCATTTAAAGGAGGCACTTAATACAATATTTAATGATACAATTACAGTATGTATCACAGAAGTACTAATAACTATTTAACTAAATGTTATTATGACTTTGGTCCTTGGGGACCACACAGAGGGGTTGTCCAGTAGCACTCAGACCTCGCTGGGCAGTCCATGCTCTTGCACTTGCGGTGTCGATCCTCCAGTCGGACGTCGGGGTCACACAGGGTCTCGTCCACCACGCCCATGTCCACTTCGAAGCAACGCGCGGGCTGCTGCTGCTGCCCTGGGAGAGGCAGGAGGCCAGGCCGAGGGGTGGAGGGGTAGAGGGTGGAGGGGATGGGTGGAGGGGATTGGGGGAGGAGAGGAGGGATGGAGGGGTGGAGGGGAGAGGTGGACGGGTGAAGGTTGGAGGGATGGTGGAGGGATGGGGTGAGGGGGAGGAGAGGAGGGGTGAGGGAGGTGGAGGAGAGGAAGGGGTGGAGGGAGGGGGAGGGTGGAGGGGATGGGGTTGAGGAGAGGGAGAGTGAGGTGGGGGGGGGCAAGACAGGTGAGGGGTGGAGAGTGGAGGTGGAGGGGTGGAGGGGATGGGTGAGGAG
>OLKM01000828.1:84368-209835 GCA_900291075.1 Melanogrammus aeglefinus
GGAGAGGAGGGGTGGAAGGGATGGGTGGAGGAGAGGAGGGGTGGAGGGGATGGGTGGAGGGGTGGAGGGGATGGGTGGAGGAGAGGAGGAGTTGAGGGGTGGAGGGGAGGGGCAGGACAGGTGGAGGGTGGAGGAGTGGAGGGTGGAGGGGTGGAGGGGATGGGTGGAGGAGAGGAGGGGTGCAGCAAATAACACACAAGACCAATGGAAGGTTTAAATGCAATCAAGTGCCAAGTCCACTTAAACTGGGGAGGAATATGGGGCAATACCAACCTTGGCCACATGTGGTGCTGCAGTCTGTCCATGCGCCGTATCTCCAGATGTACACGGGATCCGTCACTTCGTTCCCGGTGGTCGGGGCCTTCTTGACGGTGTACTCGTACTTTATACCCGGGTTGGTCTCCTGGTACAGCAGCTGGACAAACAAATCTATATCAGATCTATATCTGTCATTCTTTCTTCCTACCTATCTACCCATGTCTGTATGTCTGTCTGTCTGTCTGTCTGTCATACCTGTTGTACATTGTATTGTATTGTGTTGTGTTGTATTGTAGTACTTAACTGTGTAGCAACTGCGGTAGCTGCTATCATTGCTGTAACACGGGGAATGGATGAGCCTAGTGATTGTTGTACAGTACTTGGTTCTATGAACATCCTTTCTGTACCGACAGCGATATATTGTTGCACTTCTTATGACAAATGTACTTATTGTAAGTCGCTTTGGATAAAAGTGTTTGCTAAATGCCCTAAATGTAAAAGTCTGCCTGTCTGTCTGTCTGTCTGTCTGTCTGTGTGTGTGTGTGTGTGACACAGACACACACGCACAGACAGACAGACAGGCAGACACACACACACACACACACACACACACACACACACACACACACACACACACACACACACACACACACACACACACACACACACACACACACACTGTGTGTGTGTGTCTGTCTGTCTGTCAGGTGGGGGCCTCACCTGGAGAACCACAGGGTTCTTGGTGGGCCCCGGGGCCGTGAGGTTCTCCAGGTTCCCGCTGCGCTCGTAGTAGAAGGTGGTGCCCCCGGCCTCGTACTCCCCGTTCCACTGGATGATGTAGTGACCGTTGAGGAAGTAGTCCTCTGGCTCGGCCCCCCGCAGGGCCAGGAAGTTACCTGCCTCCTCCACCTCCTGTACCAGGATGTCTCGGGCCCCTTGGGGAATCACACCCACGTCCACGTACCCTGAGAGGGGCCGATGTGGGAGCTGGAGGTTAATGGAGGGCCCACCGCGGCTGCTGCCTCACCCTCGGCATGCAGACTAACAGACAAACTGCCTCAGATCTTTAATAGAGGGTGGGCTCGAACTCCGGGGGCCGCTGGCATAGGCCCGTGTGTGTGTGTGTGTTTGTGTGCGTGCATGTGTGTTGGTGTGTGTGTAGTTGTGTGTAGCTGTGTTTGTGTCTGTGATTTTGTGTGTGTGTGTGTGTTTGTTTGTGTAGCTATGTGTGTTGTGTAGGTGTATGTGTATGTAGGAGTCTGAGTGAGTGTGTGTGTGTGTGTGTGTGTAGATGTGTTTATGTTTGTGTGTGTGGGGGGGGGGGGTTGGTGGGTCGGTGAATGTGTGTCTCTGTACTGTGTTGGGGTGTGTTTGTGTGTGTGTGTGTGTGTGAGTGCATGTGTGTTGGTGTGTGGGTGGTTGGTGGATGTGTGCGTCTGTGTCTGTGTGTGTGCGTGTGTCTGTGTGTGTGTGTAGTCGGCGTGGGGGGTACTTCCCTGTCTCAGTATTTTTATAGTACGAAAAGGGGATTATGAGGGGGCTCGTAGGGGGAGGGCTCAAACAGCTATGAGTGGTTCTCTGGAGTTTAATGATGTCTATGGGAAGGTGTGTGTGTGTGTGTGTGTGTGTGTGTGTGTGTGTGTGTTGTGTGTGTGTGTGTGTGTTGTGTTAAGGCAGGGGGGGTGAGTGGGGGGAGTAATTCCTTGCGTTTAAACCTTTTGAAGTCTGACACATCTGTGGTGGTTATTTAAAAAGGATGCTGTAAGGAGAATGCAGACACACACACAGAGAACAAGGAGAGTGAGACAGAGAGAGTGAGACAGAGAGAGAGATACAGAGAGAGAGAGAGAGAGAGAGAGAGAGAGAGAGAGAGAGAGAGAGAGAGAGAGAGAGAGAGAGAGAGAGAGAGAGAGAGAGAGAGAGAGAGAGAGAGAGAGAGAGAGAGAGAGAGAGAGAGAGAGAGAGAGAGAGAGAGAGAGAGAGAAGAGAGAGAGAGAGAGAGAGAGAGAGATAGCAGAGAGACGAGAGAGAGAGAGAGAGAGAGAGACAGAGAGAGAGAGAGAGAGAGAGAGAGAGAGAGAGAGAGAGAGAGAGAGAGAGAGAGAGAGAGAGAGAGAGAGAGAGAGAGAGAGAGAGAGAGAGAGAGAGAGAGAGAGAGAGAGAGAGAGAGAGAGAGAGAGAGAGAGAGAGAGAGAGAGAGAGAAAAATATACACAGAGAGAGAGAATCAGCTGAGAGAAGTCTTCCTCTGCGTTAATCTCTTTGGTGTATGTGGATACTGGGGCTTGCGGCTAAGTCACTTGTCTCTGACCGCAGTGTAACAGCATACCCAGCCACAGACAGCAACTAGCAAATACTTTGTACAATTACAGACCCCCCAACGCACACATGCACTCACACGCGGATGCAAGCAGGCGGACGCACACACACACACACACACACACAACCACAGAAATGCACACAAACACACACACATACACAAACACAAACACAGACATGCACAAACAGATACACACACAAACACACACACACACACACACACACACACACACACACACACACACACACACACACACACACACACACACACACACACACACACACACACACACACACACACACACACACACAAACACACAGACATACTTTATTAAACAAGCAGAACTAGCAGCTGCACGGCCTGGAAAAGAGAACAGCCATGTCAACAACGAAAAAAAATACAATGGCGTAATGCTAATTAACTGCTCTGATACAGCTTTCTGTCTATAAAAATACATCTGATTAATACCAGATATTCACGGGCTATTAGCCACAGGGGAGTCATTTCAAAGGGCGTGAGTCCAGACGGGCTTTAGCAATTAACAAACTTGTGGATTACATTCTAACGAAGTACATTTCGTAAATGCTCGAACTTGTTTGAAGTTCTTCACGTCGCGTTGCACTCACCGAAACCCTCTCCTCCGTCAAAGGTCTTGTAGACAGTCTCACAGCTGGAGCCGTCTCCCAGACACACACCACAGCGGTCCTCTACCGCGTTGGAATCTATCCCATAATCACACCCCACCTCCTACAGAGGGAAATCAAACACAAACATGTATACACACACCCACAGACCCACACACCCACACACTCTCACGCAGAAACCTGTTACCGGGTTGTACAAAACACCTTAAAGGTGCGCACCACTCATCTTGGTTTTATTTCACTGCTTTGTCTGTAGTTTTACTCGAGCAGACATTCCTGTTTCTATCTACATAGTCGTAGTGATGCTTATGTAAAATACCCTTTAGACCTGAGGTACTTTCATATATGACAACATAGTTTGACCCATAGTTAGACATTCCTTCTTGCATTGCCGCAGCCCATAATATGTTCCCAGTGTTTAATTATACTAGTTGGGGTCCATCCATGATATGAGAAATTATTTTGTCGTTTTTGTTTCCTCTGTTTCTTTTTCAGTTTATTTTTTAATTCACACCTTCTTCTACGCCACGGCGACAGTCATAAGTCTGTGCTCTGTGCCTGCTCTGCCTCCTCTATCTCATTTTTTCTATACTCACATCCTACGTCCCCTGAGTCTCTTACCCGGCCACACTACCTTGCACACTCCGTTCACGCAGATGCTCCGGGAGTTGTTGTTCATGAAGCAAGGCGTGCCGTCCGTCACCGCGTCCAGCATCTTCTCAGAGAAGTACTCCGTCACCGGCCGACAGTGCAGCTCGCATGGACCCACTGTAACGCGCGGATGACCAGGGTTGGTTTCAGCGTAAAACCTGCACTATGTACGTTTTCCTGTTAGCGGCCTCTAGTGGCTCGAGTTGGAGCTCCAGCTAAATCATTTTCAGAGACAGTTACTGATGTTTAAGGTTTTGCTTATATGGGTTGGGAGGATCAAAAGTCGACCAGAATAAAAGGATGATTAGAGAAAATTTTCCTGGATGGAAGGACATCTGGATACGTCTTATTCTTGACAAACTTTCTAGTTCAGCTGTTTTAATAAAATAATAAATAAATAAATAAATAATACAATTCCATAAAATGTGGCCTGCAAATGCTTGCCCTTTGAGACTGCAGCTGTGATATAAAATAAAAGTTGACATAATCCAGATGCTGGCTGGAAACACCCTTAATGCTTTAAAATTTGATCAATAGAAAACGTTTCTTCATTCATTATGTGGGCAGTACAATGAATGTGCCTCAATATTTTTTGTGAACCCTAATGTATATTTGTTTTAATTGTAAGTTATCCTGGATTTATGTTTTTATATGTTTCAATTTCTGTCACATCACTCATAAGTTGTAAATGCAAATTGAATATTCATATTTCTTGTATTTCAGCGCATTAAATAACATGGCATCTAAGTACCTATAATACAGCAACTAACCTGATGAACGACATGTCCTCTTTTAATATGACGCCCCCTATGGACCATCCCTATTAATTACACACACTCAAACTAGGAGGCAGCCCTGAGAGCATAAAGGACCTGCATAAAATCATTGAATATTCCTGCATTGATAAAGCTGCTTTAGTCAAGACTACACCAGGATAACAGACGGCAACAGCTGTGTCTTCCCTGCTGGTTGAGGAGGGTCGCATACATGTTAATTCTTAGACTTTAGGAAACATTATAAAGATCACCAAAGTATACTGAATTAGTGACTGTTTATTGGCTTCTGGCGGACCACCCTCAGAATCACTGCCTCTGTGACAATAAACACCAGGAACGCAGGGAGCGCCATACTGCCTGATGGCGTACCTGGTGCGCTGCTATGTTTAGACCGGGAGCTCTAACCTGGGTTGGCCACAGGGATCCACTTGTACAGTTCGTTCTGGTAGGGCACTGTGTCAAACTCGCTGCACAGCATCTCCCTGAAGCTGGGGATGTTCTTCTGACACCGCTTGGTGTTGCAGGTTCGATACCGCTTCCTCTCTCCTGTGCAGTACTTACCGCCGAACTCTGGTCTGTGGAGGTCATTGGGTAACGGTATTCATATTGCAGTGAGGGAAGTATATGTTACAGGTTATTTAATGATGGATTTCCCTAATAGTAATAGTACTATAATACTATATATTTTAGTGCTTTATTATTGGCATGGCATAACTTGCTTCTAATAACATGCTGTAACTTAACTGTGTTAAATTGGAATGACCGAAGAACTAAATTATGGGAAGTGAAGGCGGGAGAGAGTGAGTGAGTGAGTGAGTGAGTGAGTGAGTGAGTGAGTGAGTGAGTGAGTGAGTGAGTGAGTGAGTGAGTGAGTGAGTGAGTGAGTGAGTGAGAGAGAGAGAGAGAGAGAGAGAGAGAGAGAGAGAGAGAGAGAGAGAGAGAGAGAGAGAGAGAGAGAGAGAGAGAGAGAGAGAGAGAGAGAGAGAGAGAGCATCAGTTAGGCTCACGTCCTGAACAAGTACGTACTTGGGGTTGTTGCATTCCCTCTCTGCAGACTGGACCCCAGACCCACAAGTCCTGGAGCAGTGGGACCATGTGCTCCACTGGCCCCAGCCTCCGTTCACGGTCTCTGGCAGCTTGCCTACGACCACACACTCCCCAGAGATGCACCACTGGAAGGGGGGGGGGGATGACATTGGAAATTGTACAGGTATAACACCTACAACCACTGTTCATAGACATTTTATAGGTTACTATGGTAACACTCATTTGGCATGAAGCGCAGAAGACTTTTATTTACAAATTACATTTTTGTAGTATTTTGAAACTACATGATACATGATACTGTTAAAGTACTTTGTAAGCACTTTATTTTAAAAGGTATACTATATAAGTAAAGTTATTATTTTCTTATCATTATTGTTCATAACTCTTCCATAATGGTCTCAATGCCAGGATTGAGAAAGAGGGTGTGGTCCCGATGTAAACTACCTTCTCTGGCCCACAGCGGGTTCCATCGATGGGGGAGTCCAGCTTGGACCGACAGGTGCCATTCACAGAACACCAGAGGATCTGACAAACATTCTGAGAGAGGAGGCGGAAGATAATGAAAAGCGAAGGGAGTGAAAAGGCCATTGACGGTCTTGGCGTGTGGATTGACAATTACGTTGCTGTATTTCGATTTTAATTGATATCAAAAAACAGCTTGCTGCAGAAATCATGTAAACTACATTGGATTAGGGGTTCAGTGGCGATGGACTACGGGTGTATGTTTTTATTCAGATTATGACCAACATACAAACCAAAAAATAATATTGCGTAATCTATGTTCTCGTTCCCTTGTGGAAAGTTTTAAATGATTGAAACGACTGACTTCCTCTCTATTGCATTTGAGTCCAGGCAGGATACGTACATCAACCTCAGGACAGAAGGTTGCGTCCGGGCCGTACTGCAGCTGGCACTGATGGTGTGTTGTGTAACGGACACCCAGACGGGCCAATGGTGTCGTCAGATCTCTCTTGGAGGGCCGGTCATCCAGACAGAAGCCCCAACCACGGCTAAGGGAGCGAGAAAAAGTTATCGTGAATATTTGATTGACATATTAAATAACATACAGTAAAAAAAATGGAGGAAGATCGAGAACCTAACAAACAAAATGGATAGCATCTATTTAATCAGCTAAAAAAAGTCTCAATGGAGTCTAGGAGTTTGTTGGTTTGGATTAAATGAACTAAACCACCATTATGTTTGTGATCATTGTGACCATAACCCTTAGCCCGTTAAATCCCCCTAGGACCACCCACTTTGATAAAAGACTGTTGCTTGTTCTAGTCACATATTACGATAGTCATAGCAAACCATGTTATTGCATTTTTGGAGGATGAGTAACATTTGGAGTACCCTATAAATTGAAGAAAGATTTTTTTGGGGGGAAAAAGGTTTACAATATAGTGAAATTGAGTGAATAAACAAGTTACACGCGACAATATGAGCATTTCAAGCCCCACTGCTGCACTGGCCTCAGTCATTATTACAATACAACAGTATTTAATTATTTCAACACTATTTCAATAATTGAAATACAACCAATCAAAAATAGTTATTAGTGATGTGATACAATCGTACAGGAGGGTTGACGTACTCTAGGAAGCGTGTGATGTACTCCTTGGAGCAGGAGGACCAGGTGAGAGGAGAGCTGTCGTACATCAGCTGCCTGGACATGATGAAGGGGTGTCTGCCTTGTAGCTCACAGTCGTTTCCCTGGCCGTCGTGATGGATGCCAAAGCTGCAAACATGACCAACATGACAAACATGACCAACAGGACAAACATGACAAACATGACAAACATGACAAGCATGACAAACAGGCAAACAGGACAAACATGACAAACATGACAAACAGGACAAACAGGACAAACAGGACAAACATGACAAACATGACAAACAGGACAAACAGGACAAACAGGACAAACAGGACAAACAGGACAAACAGGACAAACATGACAAACATGACAAACAGGACAAACATGACAAACAGGACAAACAGGACAAACAGGACAAACATGACAAACAGGACAAACAGGACAAACAGGACAAACAGGACAAACATGACAAACATGACAAACAGGACAAACAGGACAAACAGGACAAACAGGACAAACAGGACAAACATGACAAACAGGATAAACAGGACAAACAGGACAAACATGACAAACATGACAAACAGGACAAACAGGACAAACAGGACAAACAGGACAAACAGGACAAACAGGACAAACAGGACAAACAGGACAAACAGGACAAACAGGACAAACAGTGACAAACAGGACAAACATGACAACATTTCGAGCTTTAAAAAATTCCGATGTGCGTTGGAATTGCGTACTGTGCTAGACAGTATATTTGTATTTGTAACTTCTTCTCACTTTAGCACACACACACAAGCCCACACAACAACATTAACAAAACCTATCAACATATGTCACTACTCATTCAACTAAATACCAAATAGATAGTGAAGTATACTACACGGTAAACAACAATTACAAACCAATACTTTGGTGGCAGGTGCAGGGGATTCATTGGTTGAGTCACAGACTCACTAGAGAGGGGTCCATGTGCTCCCCGTCCCTGGAATTCATTACCACCCCAACTCAGAAACATCCATTCATTCCACATTTCAGATCACAACTCAAAACACATCCGTTCAAAACTGCCTGTTGGAGCTATGCAGTTTTTCGATGAAATTGTAAAACATTTATTTAGTTTGTTTGCTTAATATAAAATAACTATGACTATTGTGTTTATTTTCTCGTTTGTATTAGAAATTAGTTAATTAGAGTTTGTTTATGCTTTTGTTTTGAAATAGGTAAGGCACTGGGAAGGGTCATGGTTTTATTTTACCAGCTGTACGAGAGAGACAAAGGAGTGAGGCTGCTGGTTCACACTGTCGCACATTTGTTCTGTTTGCTTGGAAGATCGGAAAATAAACCTGAAGAAATCCAAATTCACGACTGGACAGTTGACTCCTTCCCCTGCACTGCGTAAGATTCGTCCCCCCCTGGTGCCTCAGTGGCTATTTTGATTACGTTGCTTTGTTTGATTTCTTAATTTTCAAGTTATTGTTTTATTCAGGACAAATCGCCACTACACTGCCTATTCTGTTGTTATTATTATTAATCTTTTTCTCATCGTTCCTTCTTTTGAATGACTTTGGTGCACCGGTTTACGGTGAGCTTGAGGAGTCTAGAGAAAGGCGCCTTCAAATGAAATGTGTTATTGTTAATTATTATTACCTGTGGCCCATCTCGTGGGCGATGGTGAATGCCACCGGGAGGCCCGAGTCCTCGTTGATGTTGCAGCTGCGGTGCGGTTGGCACATCCCGGACAGGTGGGACAAGCCCAGGGTCTCACACGGCTGGTTCATCCCAGCACAGATGTCCTTCCTGGGGTCCAAGCATCCACCCAGCCACGTTAATGCACGCATAGCTGGGAAGCCTTGAGATGCGTTAAACTAAATGTGTGTGATTTTGAGGAAGTGTGTGTGTGTGTGTGTGTGTGTGTGTGTGTGTGTGTGTGTGTGTGTGTGTGTGTGTGTGTGTGTGTGTGTGTGTGTGTGTGTGTGTGTGTGTGTGTGTGTGTGTGTGTGTGTGTGTGTGTGTGTGGGTGTGTGAGGTGCTGTGTGGTTTTTTGTGTGTGTGTGTGTGTGTGTGTGAGTGCAAGTGTGTTTGTGTGTGTGTGTGTGTGTGTGTGTGTGTGTGTGTGTGTGTGTGTGTGTGTGTGTGTGTGTGTGTGTGTGTGTGTGTGTGTGTGTGTGTGTGTGTGTGTGTGTGTGTGTGTGTGTGTGTGTGTGTGTGTCTAACCTGGTAACCAGGACAGCTACATCGTGATGAGCAGGGTGCGTGTCACTCTGAGGATTCAGGTTCTTCTGCCAGGCACAGAAGCTGGCCAAAGTGGTGTCTGCATGGTGAACAATCTTCAGGTCTTTCTGAATAACACAGAATCGAGAAGTGCAGTAAGACCACCATGATTCACTCACTAGGAAAGAGATACATTTTCTCAGAAATGTTCACATGAATACACAGGCCCACTCAATATAACATTTTGTTCCCTTAAAAATAAACGTATGCTAAAGGTATAGGTTAGATGCTATACATGCAAGCAGACCCATGGTAAAATGTAGGGTTAGGGTTAGGGTTAGGGTTATTGATTTGAACCCTAATTCAAATCAATAGCATGGTGGTCTTGTAGTCATAGTGCAGTAGTAGCACTGTATGTGTGTATGATTCCAGAAAGCTGTCACCATTACCTCTTCCCCATGTAGCAGGATGAGGCGAACCAGAATGATGTGGACGGCGTTCCCGATACTGGCATCATGAAAGATCCCAGCCACCTGAAGACATTAAAGACCATTCAGTCCCAACACCACAACTGGGGTTATCTGCAATCAAAGCATTTCACCAGTGCATCTTATCGTACAGCTACTTTGAAATGACGAAAACGAAAGTAACTTACCAGTAGACTGCGATTGTGGTGTTTGAACCCAGAACCCTTGGGCACCGAACCACACCACACACACACACACACACACCACACACACACACACACACACACACACACACACACACACACACCACACACACACACACACACACACACACACCACACAACACACACACACACACACACACACACACACACACACACACACACACCCTCATCGGCTCACCATGTTCATGATGGTGAAGATGTAGGACTCCACGTTGTCGTGGCCATGGTAATCGATGAGTTTGGAGTCGGCCACCACCATTGTCTCCACCCAGCGCTCCCTGCTGACGGAGCGCTGGGAGCGCGACGGGCCCCGGTTCTCCTCCGTCTCCCAGTCCTCCCTCTCTCGCTCCACTCGGACGGAGTCCTTCGGACCATCTGCACTGTTGGTGATAGGGATGAGGACAACCAGATGGTATGTGTGAGTATAGTGTGCCTTTGCCTTTTGAGTCAGCCCCCTTAGCCTCAAAGATTTACTCAAATCGATTTTTACACAAAAACCGAACATTAGTGGAAGAGAATATATGTTACCATCCTACAGGGGGCGCTATAGATGTATTTGCCTATAGGTCATGCAAATTTGCATCGACTACATTCTGTTATGTTAAGCCACATTCATTTAGAATAATAATGACCAATGAATGGACTATAATAACCCTAACTAATAAGTTAAACCTTAAACCACAACAAAATAAACTTCAGATTAATGTTATATTCGTAATATTTGCAGGAATCACAATACCTATTTTATTTTCACTTAAAACGTGTTATAATGTATAGCGAGGTCCCTGTTAATAACGTCCCTAATTTAAAATGGACAGCGTCACCGCTGGCTGGGGACACACACCAGGCATCGATCTCAGAGAGACAAACTCGATGTGCATCACCATTTGGTCGGTACATGTGAACAAACGCATATATTAACGGCCCCACCTTTAACCCCACAGGGAACGGGTTCTCCCTGGGTGCTGCGTCTGACTCTCTGGTGTTCTTCCGGAGTAACTCTGGGATACACAATGTGCGGCTGCCGGCCGTCCTCGTCAGCGGCCCCCGGGGCTGGCTCGATGAAGAAGTGTCCCTCGGGCAGGGAGAAGAGCCCTCTCTGTGGAGGACGCAGACGTCACGCCGGGAGAGGTTTCAACGGGTAAACAGTGGCTCAAGTCGCCCACGCTTTAAAAGTGCCAAAGCCCCGCCCCTTAGAAGTGAGAGGGGAGACTACTTTGGAGCCTTTCATTCCTGAGAGGTTCTTGAGGAATCCATCCTAATAGCAGACGTCCACGCCCCAGGCCGGGGGCAGTGGCAGGAAGGTATGCCCTGCGTGTCCCTGCTGGTGCGTCAGACGCCTCCTGCTTAATCCATATGCACGAAGCAACAGACACGCATGGACCTGCACGCACACACACACACGCCCGAGTACGCACGCACGCACGCACGCACGCACGCACGCACGCAAGCACACACACACACCCACCTTTGCATGCACACACACACAAATATATACACAGATACACCTGCACACACACACACACACACACACACACACACACACACACACACACACACACACACACACACACACACACACACACACACACACACACACACACACACACACACACACACAAACACACCCATGCATACACACACATAGACACAACTATGCATATAAACACATATCAACACACACACACACACACACACACACACACACACACACACACACACACACACACACACACACACACACACACACACACACACACACACACACATGTATGCATACTCACACATATACATACAGATACAGACACACACAGACAAACACACACATATGCATGCACAAATATATACACACAGACACAGACATGCACACACACACACACACACACACACACACACACACACACACACACACACACACACACACACACACACACACACACACACACACACACACACACACACACACACACACACACACACACACACACACACACACACACACACACACACACACACACATACACATACACACACACACACACACACATATAAAAATATAAATACAGCTGTACAACCTGCACACAGAATACATGCAAGCACACACTTGCAGACAGACGCTAGTATGCACAGGTACACACACACAAATGCACACGCATACTTTGCAGCATTGACTTTGTGTACTTAGTGTGGCCTCTCCTTCACATGTTACTGAAGCTGTCATAGGGTCTGACCTTTGTGCATGTGTGTAAGTGAATGCATGCATGTCTTGTGCATGTGTGTGTGAGGCGTTAGTGGAAGCGTGTGTGAGCGTGCATTGTCTATCCCTGTGTGTGTGTGTGTGTGTGTGTGTGTGTGTGTGTGTGTGTGTGTGTGTGTGTGGTGTGTGTGTGTGTGTGTGTGTGTGTGTGTGTGTGTGTGTGTGTGTGTGTGTGTGTGTGTGTGTGTGTGTGTGTGTGTGTTCAAACAGACACAGGATAGACATGGAGTTTCCCCTGCATTTTATTATTCCTCAAACTCACTAAAGAGAGAGAGAGTGAATACGAGATGGATGATATTTCCTTCCAGAGAAAGAGGATATCTTTGCTCCCAGGAGCAACGCTAATCATTTTCAGTGACAGGCATCATAAATGTTTATTTGGTTTTCTCATGGACAATTTTCTTTCTTAAAATACATATCAACACACACAGACACACAGACAGCGTTCTAAGAATTGACAACCTCTATGATTTATCTAACAATGTTACGATTGTGATTGTGGTTATTGCAATGAGTTTAATAAACGTCGTATCTATTGACACCGAACAAGCACGTCCCCTCCACATTCTACGTAAATCGTCCTGCCGTTCTGCTCGGTCTCTCGATCTGCCTCTTTAAGCCTCACACGCTGCTCACTCTGGGCATACAGTGTGTCCTGATTAAACATGTGTACATCATCCCAACAATATTTCTCCTTGGCCCTTGGAGCCCTGGGGTGCGGCCTCTCTTAATCCTCAGACGGAGTTCACATGGTTCAGTTTGGTTCCCCCGTGTAGCAACAACACCTGTTTCAATAAATCTGCCAATAAGAGAATAAGTGAAAAAAAAACAGGTTGCATAAAACCTCTTTTATACCAAAAAGTGTAACAGTGTAATCTGCCAAACATCCAATGCAACACATGTAAAAACTAGAACTGACAGTGATTCCCTACCAAAACCCTAAAACATGCACTTTGAGTCCCAACAATACATGTCTACAATAGCCCTGACAGAATCGCTGGAGGCGCTGTGGCGGAGGTTGGATTATTCTAGTCCAGGCAAAGATGGAATGACTGAAATGGGAGCAGGCTCCTCGACAGTGACTCAGTCTGTGGCCATTGTCCAGGGATCCTAACGTTGCAATGGGCTCACACACAAAGCATGCAGGCTGATACGCTCCGGAGCTCCGCTTTGCACACGCTACCCACTGAGCCTTTTCTTTTTTTGCAGACGTGCCTTACACTGCTCGCTAATGTTCCAAACACCCATTTCACTCGCCTCTCTAATCATCTCTGTTTAAGTTAGTTCAAGTCAAAAACCATGCACAGTACCCAATGAGTGTGCCCCCGTTGGACTCGTATACGTTTCCCCTCTATGTTATGATTTGAGACATGTCCTGGAAGTCCGAGAAGAGGAGGCGGTGGTGGGGGGGGCCGATCCAGCAGGAAGGAATGCTACAGGGAGGCCCATCCAAACATTGAAGAGGTCGCGCTGGCAAGATCTGTATGATCTCCATACCAAACGCAGCAGCGTTGCGCAACGCTTTTGCGAACATGGATTCACTGGGCGCAGTTGCAGGCTCGTCACGAAGATGAATGGTTTTTCTTATCCATATCTTATCAAGTGTGATTATCCGTGATGTGATAGACTTCCATGTAAACGCAGAATGTCCAGTGGCCAAAAAACAAGGGAATTTGTTTGTTGATTCACTTTGTCTCGACATGTTGACTCTCATCAGTTATGTTTACATTTAAAAGGAGATGAAACCAAAGGAAGATAAATTGTGGTGCCTGGATTACTCATTGCGGGTTTGACTCAGAAACCGAAAGCTCTACAAACAAAACTACAAACTGCCAACTGGACCCATGAACGGTGGTCCCAGTACAGGGTCTACCCTTCTCCTCCTGGTCCATCTCCTCGGCTCACTTTAGAGGAAGTGTGCCGGAGTGTGAGGTGTCAGTGCCAGGGGAGGTCAAACTAGCTCAGGTCTGTGTGCTAAATACAGCCACCATGTGGAACTGCTTTACTTCGGTTTCCTGCTACTGCAGCCGTTTGTAGTGCCGGCCAAGCAGGCCAGCAGTCAGTGATCCCTCTCGCCTCTGCCCGCAAAGCCCCATATGAATAATTTTTCCACCATTGTGATTCCACTGAGATATATTCGGGACTTGATGTCCTTAGTGGACAAGTGCAAGTCATACACTTCAACCAAGACGTTGGTCTGCCTGGTTTTCTTCTTTCTCTTGAAAAAAAATAATTACACAGAAGCTACATTTGTTCCCCATGGGAGAGCGATGAAGAGATTGTGTCCTCTAGGAGCCGAGGTGATGTGGAGGTGTAACACCAGGCTAATGGCCCTCAACTTGTTTTCACTTGTGTTTTTTTGCCTGAGGGCTAAAACTTCCCCAACACTTTGTTGGGCAAAGGTTTTAAATATTTAAATGGACCGCGCTGAGACAGTAATGATTTCAATCCTCAAATCAACTCGTTGAACTAGCTAGTATTTTATATTCAGTATAAACTACTATGTAACTTAGATCGATTCTTATAACGTTCCTTATTATGCACGTACCAACCATGAATAACATTTTGATGCTATACCTAACTCACATACAGTATATGTAAGTGTTTGATGCAATTTCTCATCTCTTTAGGATTTCAACCTTCCAAACGAGTTGGGTTTGTTTGCTTGTATCTGATATCAGATGGAAAAACAATAATGCTTATGACTGTAATTACTCATTACGTTATGCAGTCACTGAACAGCTGTTTTGCCAAACCATATGTTCTTTTTTTTCTCCTGGAAACTATAACAAAAAGTAGATCTTTGGCGGACACAGAGGCTTTTGGAATAGCTGTAGGGTTTCCGTAGGGACAAGTCAATCTATGGGAGTTAAAGGAGATACAAAATGCTGTCTCTGGGGGGAAACTATTTCATGTTGATTATGTCTAAAAAGATGAGCCCCGTTTTTTTTACCCAAAGACAAGTTTGTTTCTTTTTTTTTCATTTAGGAACAGGAATCTGATTATGGCTTACAAGATTTAAGAGGCTTTTAAGAGACTCCTCCCTATCTTTGGTACAATTGGTACAATTAATCTTTACTTTCTTTATTACTTTCTAGAGTTGATTATTTATTTCATTCATCGTTTTCTTTCTTTCTTTCTTCATATCATCCCTTCTTTGTATTTGTTTGTTTGTTAATTTATTCATATCTTTCTTTTAATAGTTTTTTTTTCTTTTTTTTCTGATTGTTTCTTTATTGCTTTATCTCTGTCTCTGTTCCTGGGGGTATCTGACCTGAAAGGCAGCTGTCACATCTGGGTCACCACAGTGCCCTGCTGTGGAATGGTCCAGGCAAAGGGTTGAGTTATTGTGACCCTTCTGACACAACACAAGCACACAACTGCCTGAATGGACTTGACTAGTTCGCCTTTCGGGCTGTGAGGGCATAATATACTTCTTCGGAATGTAGTTGATTGCAATCCTTTTTGTTTCTTTTTTTTTTTTTTTAACAATTTACATAGTTAGGTTTATTGTTATAAGTGAAAGTGGGTCGGCACCAGTTTAACATATGCTATTTTGTCTATTTTGTCCTTTGCTTGCACTTTTATTCTAAATAGTACACATACAGTATAGTAGCTTCAAAAAACCAATAAATGACCTAACCAACAAAAGTAGTAGCACTTTAGATAACTGTTTGCATAATAGGGAACTAGTACCAAGACAACCTAGGTAGGCATGAGTGAGGCAAGACCCTGCTTGAGAAGCATTCCTGCTGAGGGGAATCCAATCCAGCGAGGAGTCTGCTGGGTTGGGACTGACATGTCTTATCCCTCTGGAAAGGGGAGTTCAGGCTTTCACACACTTGGTCTATCTTCCTCGTCATGGCTGTGTGTTCGCAGTGTCGCCATGGCAGGTGTTTCCATATTATTATAAATCATATGTAGAAATGTATATATATATATCATATATACACTGTTTAAGTTTGCCAGTTAAAATGTGAAAGTAGTCATGTCCAAACGGATAGTATAAATATGATATTGAAAGTAATACAAGGTCATGGAATAATTAATGCAGAGCGAGCGTCAAATGGTCTTTAATTAAAGCAAATCATTCAGCTGCTATTCAGTTGATAAACTTGCCTTCCATACTGCTCTAAGCAGGCCTAAGTATTCTTTATCATAACGGCCGTATGAACCAACCATACAAACGATTGGGAGTTAAACTATTCCATCTGACCTGGTCACTCTCCTTCATCCAATAAAACTGCATCCTATTCAGATGTTCAGGAAGTTATTTAGTTGTATTTATGATCTGCAGTGTAATGTTGCCACATGGACAACTGAGTGTTGGTTTCAGGGCAAGGAAAGTACCGTAGATATGAGAATGAGAAGGGGGGAGGCCGTCATACTGTGTCCGTTAGTCAGCCAGTCTGTCAGACGGCTCGCCAGGAAACCAGCCAGCCAACCAGTGAGCCAGTTAGTCAAGTCAGTATGAGACTCCAACCGACAGTCAGCCAACAAGTCAGTCATTCAGCAGGTGAGTCAGACAGTCAGTCACAAACTCAGAGAGTCATTCAGTCAGCCAGACATCTAGCCGTTCAGTATAGCCAGTTAGCCAGCCAGCCAATCATAGTTTGTCAGACAACCAGCCAGCAAGCCAGTCAAACAGTCAGTCACTCAGTAGATCCTTTGGTCATTAAGTGACTGATTAGTAATCGATTAAGAGTAAAAATAGCAAAAGATCAAATGTGATGTGTGTGTTTGAGATTTGACCTTCCTCGCACTAAAAGAGCTTATGCTGCAGAAAAGTGGTTCAGCGAACAATCCTAGAAAGAGTGGAGAGGGGGGGGGTGACAGGATGTGTGTAACCGTCTTTACTGTCCACACAAATATACCCCTGACCCTCTGGGTCCTTTCAGATAGATGCATCCCTCCTTATTAGACTTGATGCACTCCCTGTGTACCACATATACACACAAAAGCGCGCACACAAGAGAGTGCACACACACACACACACACACGCACACACATACACACACACACACACACACACACACACACACACACACACACACACACACACAATAACACACGCGCACGCACACACACACACACACACACACACACACACACACACACACACACACACACACACACACACACACACACCCCTACAAACACACACACACACACACACACACACACACACCACCACACACACACACAACACACACACACACACACACACACACACACACACACACACACACACACACACACACACACACACACACACACACACACACACACACACACACACACACACACACACACACACAGCACAATAAAACACTTTAAAAGGATGCATTGGCCTATGATGGCCTTACCAATCCGCTACAGGTGCTGACGGCGGCGGTGCCACGCGCTTGGTTGACCGTGACGGTGCCAATCAGGTGACAGAGATCTCCCGCGGAGGGGAGACGTAGATGCTGCTCCGTCGTCCTGTTTAGACTCCCGTTCCTCCTCTCCACAACGTAGTCGAGTGAAACAAGCTGAGTGTTCGCCGTCAGATTCAAGATGAGACTCCGACCTTTGTAGTCGATCTGATAATAGACCCGTTGGCTCTCCGTCTCCGGCTCCAACGGTCGCAGATCCCGCTTGAGTCGCACATCCCCGAAGTGATGAGAAAGTGTATGGGAGATGAACCGTCCATCGAAGTCGACTTTCACAGGATGGACAATGGGCAGACCTGACTCTGTCGCGTGCAAGTAATCTATAAAGGATCAAATGTAGAGAATAAGAGCATAATGTTGGAGGAAACTCAGGGTTGCATACAAACCAAGCTTTTCCAACATTGAAGGCTTTATGTGTTATGAAACCCAATTCCTACAAAACAAACAAAAATAAAAACCCACTGACCTTTTCTAGGGGATAGAAAGCTGCCAAACTCGGAGAACTCATCGTGGCTGGACGCCAATAGGAATACAAAGTGGAGCAGAAAGAAAAGAACCCGGCTCTCCTGCGAGCATTGCATATTTCATTCAACCGAACTCAAAAAGCAAGAAAAGGTTGCCAGACATTGGAGGTCCATTGGCGTTACAGGCGGTCCAGTGACCACGCCGAGCTCGAACGACCCCGAGGCTGTGCAGATGAACGTGTCAAGGAATGAGCCCTGCACCGGGGACAACACGAACGGCTGGAGAAGGAGAAGAAGGAGTCGGAATCACAGAACATTAAAGCAGGAGAAAGCTTCGATTGTGCGAAGGAAGGGAGGAGTGTAGTTTGGATAGTGTCTTGTTTCTTATAGCGGGGACCTAGGGGGAGCAATAACCAACCCATGGAGAAGACAGAAAACCAATCGCCTATAAATATGATTTAGTGTGTGTTTGTCAACATCAACCACGACGGGAAAGACCTTTTATGGAGTTTCATATTTATTTGAAATAGATAAGAAATATGATTTATTGGGGTTATTGTTTGGTTCTATTGCAAAGTTGGCGCTTAGTAGGCACTTCGCCTACTTGTTGTAGCCTAATTTATTTCAGAATAAGGCCTTTTATTGGAGTCATTGGTAAGAAATGGCAAAGCCATCCATCTGCTATTAGTGAGTTAAATGCTCTGTGAGATCCGTTTCTGGTTGACTGCGCCTGCCTCAACCAGATTCTATTGTAGACCGCTCCCGGCTCCTTTCTGACCAATCATGTACTCTCTTCCGTGATTGGTTCAAGGAATAGGCCTACATCTTTGCTGTCAATAACAGGTGCGTGACATGCAACACTTGGCGATGGCGGAGAAACGGGAGGGAGGGAGCAGTATCAAAAACGTGCTCTCTACCGTTCTTTTCTCTCATTCTATATAATGATATATACAGAATGTATATGAAAATAAATTCTTGTCCAAACAGCTGATAAGGGTTAATTTAGCAAATGCAAATTGCAGAGTAGCCTAGTCTATGCAGAGAACATGACCATTAGGCTGACCATCCTCCCGAATTGTACAAAATGTAAAATTTCCTACAGTGGCCTATGAATGGGTGTGATGCATAACATATTCTCTGATATAGGCTACCCATTTGTCTAACTCAGTGGCCAACCGGGAAATAGTCTCGTTAAATATCTTTATTGGCAACTCCGGCTGTAGACAGAGGCCCCTGCAGGCTAGAGACCCCTGCTGACCCCTTGCACGCACAAACACACACGCACACACACACACACACACACACACACACACACACACACACACACACACACACACACACACACACACACACACACACACACACACACACACACACACACACACACACACACACGAACAAACACTTGTAGAAAGTTTATATGGCCATAAATATAGTAGCCTAGCCTGTTGGTTAATAATATAGCCCTAACAGAAGAAACATAAAGATCATATTGTTTTTATTCAACAGTTACAAACGTAAACATGTTTGACACACCCTTTTGAAAATAGGTAATATAACACCTTTACAATAGGATCTAAGGATGTCATGTTCAATAAAACAAAGAATATTTCTTATCACCGGAGACATAACCAAACAGACTCCCTGATGTCCCCCCCTTACAAAAATGTGCAACAGACTGTGAAATGTCTGGTCCTGGAAAATAATCAGGACGTTTTGTAAGTTATTCTTAGGACAGTAGACCGAAAGAGTGTTGCACTATTCGCCGCAGACCAACAGCCGTTTATATATCCTGATTATTTAGTAGGAGATTTAAAGAAGTTACAGGCCTTAATGAGTTGAAATGGCCTTTACTTGTTACTTGTTGTTGTGGGGAATTGTACCCGTATAATTTAAAATATTAAACAAGTTTCGAGACTATTGGGATAGGCCTTACTGATTGCACTATATCTGAAATATGTTAACCCATAAGACCTCTAACACATTCCACGTGTCGGAGTTCGCTCTCTCGCCACAAGGGGAGCACCACTCTATGAACTTTGGTCTTGAAACGGAGAACTGAATGGGCGTGTCGGAAAGATGTGTCACTCAACCTCTGAATTGTTCTTATGTTTTTCCTGTTCAAGGAGTGCAGCGGGTGGACGTTTGAACGGTAGGATCCGTCGTGCTTTAAAAACATGGCTAACTAATAATTGCATGTACCCTCACCTAAACAGTGACATATGTTGCAACATGTGACATTGTGTATGCAGCCTATCGCGTTTACTAGCAAGTTGCTAAAGCAGATACGAATATCTGCACGAGTTTCAAAAAATATTTCTGGTCCACGAATCAGGTGAAACCTTCTTCAACATGGCTTATGCATACAAGAAAAGCATGTAAAAGTCATGTTGGGTCATTTTATGAGAATCATAAACTTGAGTCATGTCATTGCCGTTTACCGAAATGCTTTTGTTGTATTTGACCTGTTATGATTGATTGTGTTTACGTATTATTCCCCAGATGTGTCCCCGCAGTACAAATTACTTCATAGACTATAACTTCAACACTTTTAGCTGATGCCCTTGATCTTCAAAGGCAATCATCGACAAATATATATTTATAATAATAGATAAATATCGGGAGACGGAATTTGGACACATTCCTGTGTCATAGAGGACATATATACGATGGATGATCTATGGGCTATAACCCTGTGGGGGCTGAAGACTTGGTTGTACCTCCTCCTGGCATCAATCATGGTGCCCGCCATGTTTGGCTTCTCTCTGGGCATCTCAGAGACCTACATGACCATCCTGGTGAAGACACTGGAGGTACCAACAGCTGCACAAACACACTCACACACCCTGTGGGACTTCAATGCATACATTTATACTACTCAGTCTACTTTCCCATGACTGGTTTTTTTCTGCAGTGGGCCACTTTGAAGATGCGCAACAACACAGAGGCCCTCAAAGCTTCACCATCCAGCAGTGAGTATACAGACGGATTGATCAGCAGACAGATGGGACACTGTAGTGGATAGATGTAGTTGTACACTTAATAGTGGAAGACACACATGGTGTAAGGAAAGGTTTTTCACTTCAGGACATGCCCTTTTTTTGATTTTGAAAGTTTGTGGTTGCTCAATGTGTTTCCTGCATTTGTGTCACGAATGTCTTTAACCGTGCAGTGTCTTTAAAAGACTTTAAGTGTCGGGTACTTTGCTTTCGGATCAGTCTTCTAGACGTCTGATAGGCAAGTTTATGGAGGCTGCTATGACTAGTATGTGGGATTGCCTCATTGAGAACACGCTATTACTCAATGTTATCAATCACTGGCCTTAAAGCTACGCTTCCTTAGACACACACACACACACACACACACACATTGTGTCAGCAGCAACCGTCAGAATTACAAGGTCCAAAACAATGTTAATGTTTTATTTCTTAAAAGGTGCCATGGGGAGCAGCAGGAAAATGTTTTTATTCCACAGGTATATGAACAGACAAGGCCATGTGTTGGCTGAGATGGGCTGGTTGAACAGTGAAGAACACTATTAGCTCTGGACTTTGGACTTTGTAGGGCTAGATACTAGCCTGATGATGACGAGGGACGTCCAGCTTCTCACCCCGTGTAGAGGGCAATATTGGATCATTGGAGGATTGGGATTGCTTAACAGTGGCCCCATGAACCATGATTGTCTGTTGATGTTATCTGCGTGTGCGATTTAAAGATAAATGATGGGTTATCTTTGAGGATCATGTTGTTTCCCTTTTGGTTCAGTTTTTAAACAATCAATATTGTCAAATTGAACAGGGGAGTCAGGGGTTAATTTCTCTGATCCCTGCGTTTCTCAAAGCTTTGATTCCTCTGTAATGCCTTAATTATTATTTGGAAATGTTCTGTTCTGTTTCTGCCGAATCAGGTCTGATCCAGAGGGGGAACGACTCTATGGAGAAAGAGTTCGAGGAGCTCAGACGCAGTCGCCCAAAACAACCGCTAGGTGGCGACTTCACATTTAGTGACTCTTTCTATTTCACTCGTCAAGGCATTGAAAGCATTGTAGAAGATGAGGTAAATCGACTGCTTTACATTGTCCTCTAACTATAAGCGCCGTTATCGAAGTAGTATGTATGTATGTATGTATGTTCCTCTTATAGTATTAGTCTGAATTAGGCCTATTCCCAAATAAACTTCTTTTTAAATGACATGAATACAATTGTACATGATTAAGATAAGACCAAAACTGTATGGTACAACAAAAATGTACATAGGAATCACACAAGATTAAAACATTAAAAAAAAGTTATATATATACATATATATATATATATATATATATACACAAAGGCAAAAATACATTTTGAGTAATAAAATTGCATTTAAAAAGATAAATGCAAAAAGTATCTGACATTTGTCATATTGACATTTGAAGTGGCCATTGTGTTTGAGATAGACGGTTGGGTCAACAGACATCTTACTTCGTATAACGTATCATTTTCGTCGTCTGGAAGGTGACCCAGCGGTTCACCTCTGAGGAGTTGGTATCGTGGAACCTGTTAACCCGCACCAACAACGATTTCCACTACATCAGCCTGAAACTGACTCTGGTTTACGGCTTAGGCGTCCTCATCAGATACTGCATCCTCGCCCCACTCAGGTTTGCAAACCCCTACATATAATCATCATTATGACCTGTCTTAACTACCCTGCTTAATAGGAAGCAGCCAAGTCATCATCAGCAATCAATTCAATCCCAGGATCTATTACTGCACAATAAAAGTTATCTATAAAGAGACTCCATTGTGTTCATGTTTAAAGCGACCTAATGGAAGAACACATGTGTTTTTTATTTCACACAGAATTACCCTGGCTACTATCGGTCTCTCCTGGCTCGTCATAGGAACATCTGCGGTCGGGCTACTACCAAACGGAAGGTTATTACCAAACAAACTAGACGTACCCCGTGGCGATCTCGTTTGGGCTTTCTATGCACTTCTTCCCCACGTACTTCCCAGGGGTTATTGGTTGTGATTATGTTGACAGGATTAAGACCTGGCTGAGCGAGTGGGTTCATTTGATGTGCTACAGGATCTGTGCCCGGGGTCTTTCTGCAGCTATTCAGTATCACAACAAGTGAGTGAAAACACACTTTGCCGTCTAATGAAGCCCTAAAGTAGGAACGGTGCAGTATTATGTTCAGCCCTTATCTCCTTCTCATCCTCTGCTTCCCACAGAGAAAACCGACCCCAGAAGGGAGGGATCTGTGTGGCCAATCACACTTCTCCCATTGATATTGTGATCCTCTGTAATGACGGATGCTACGCCATGGTACTTGAACTCATATCCTGTCACGAGAAAGGAACACATGTACACTGGTCTCGTGTAGCAAGAAAGAAATCAAAAGTCATAAATCAGCCAATCACCCTTTTTGATTATCATCGAAGCCCCCACCTTTTGAGCAAGACGCCTACCTACTCGTGCGTGTGTGCGCGTGTGCGTGTGCATGTGCGCTGTGCGCGTGTGTGTGTGTGTGTGTGGCTAAGGATGGAAGTGTCTACTAAAATAGCAGTCAATTCATTAATCCATGATTAATTTAGTTGGATACCATGCATTCCTCAGGTGGGCCAGGTCCACGGGGGGCTGATGGGAGTGCTCCAGAGAGCCATGGTGCGATCCTGTCCTCATGTCTGGTTCGAAAGGGCTGAGATGAAAGATCGCCACCTAGTGACCAGGAGGTATTCCTGTCCCAAGAATGGCAGTTATACAAATGACATTAAAGATCAAGTGTTAAAGAGGTTTCCCTGTATGCTCTCTAAGTGGGCTGCTAAATACCTTAATGCTATTACACCTTCTCAGATATGACCCTATTCATCTACACATCCACAAAAGGATCAACACCTTGACTCTTTTTCAGTTAATTGTCTTTCCATGACAACTCGCCTACGCTTCTTCTACTGCAGGTTGACCGACCACGTAAACGACAAGACAAAACTTCCCATACTGATTTTCCCAGAGGGTAAGTGTTACCATGGCAACAATCCAGTAATCTGTGGACCAGAGTTTCTTGTAACAGATATGTTGTTATCTTGGGTCTGCCCCAATGTCGGCTGTTTGGTCCCACTGCGCCAAGACAAAAATAAGATGAAAACAACCTGGCTACACTTTTTTGCATTTGGAAAGCATGACTTATCTTTGGCTAACCTGAGTGGTCGGCCTCTGGCTCCCACAGGCACTTGCGTCAACAACACCTCTGTGATGATGTTCAAAAAGGGAAGCTTTGAGATTGGAGGAACGATATACCCAGTCGCCATTAAGGTACCGCAACTCCACATGGACGTTGACGTTGACCCTGCGTCATGGCACGTCTTCACTTTATACTTCAGACTTCGGTGGAATTCCCTCACTGCCTCGTCTTTTTTTTATTTAACTGCTCCACTCACAGCTTAATCAACCTGTAGGGAGTTTTTCATGCATAAAAATGTACCATGTGTCCCCGCGGGTTTGTCCCACAGTATGACCTGAAGTTTGGAGATGCCTTCTGGAACAGTTCAAAGTATAACATGGTCAGTTACCTGCTCAGAATGATGACCAGTTGGGCGCTGGTCTGCGACGTCTGGTACCTGCCACCTATGCATCAACGGGTCGGTCTGACGGCCATAAAACCACCAATCATCCAGCTGCAGTTCTAACCCAAAACATTAGTAGTGCATGATCACCTCGGCACAAAGTTCATTATGGTTTTGTTTTGTTTTGTTATTGACGATAATGACGACAGGAGAACGAAGACGCAGTCGGGTTTGCCAACAGAGTTAAATCAGCCATTGCTCACCAGGGTGGACTATTAGATCTGCAATGGTAAGTCTTCCCTTTCATTGTCTCTCTCTCTCACACACACACACACACACACACACACACACACACACACACACACACACACACACACACACACACACACACACACACACACACACACACACACACACACACACACACACCCCCCTTTGAGGTATGTGAGGCTTATACTTCACGTGCTGTTACAAAGCACAGAAGAATCAGCTTAAAACCCTGTGCCTGTCTCCGCCACCCCCCCCCCCCCCAATTGTAGGGATGGTGGCCTGAAGAGGGCAAAGGTCAAGGAATCGTTCAAGGAGGAGCAGCAGAAGCAGTACAGCAGTATGGTGGTTGGAGACGACAGCAGTAACAGTGACTAAAGGGGTGAAAGTGCAGTGGCTTGCTAACAGACTTGTGCTCAGCAAGTGATGGCTGATGGCTGTTTGATTGGACTGGACGCTGAATACCACTGACTGAATATGTCCTCAAGAGTCGCAGGACCGGAAAGGATTACTTTTGACTGTTAAAGGAACAATTTTCGACAACAACAAGCATGGGTATCTTTTGAATGGAGTAATGAAGAACATAAGCAGACCGAACTAACTAAATGGATTCACCTTTGTGATGCCATTTTACCGTTGATGCCCAACTGGGAAACATTATGAAACCAGCTTGCTATTTTAGAATGAATGTAAGATCTCTTCTTCTTATCCTATGCGTCCCACCATATTTCTCTTTCCCAATCTATTTATCCCTCTATTTATCCCTTTTATCTATCATCTAGTGGCTGAAAGCCAAGATACATTTTCACTGCCAAACGGTTTCACAAGGTTATGAGACATCGTCATTTACAATGTAAGAAACTGTTTTTACATGCAGAAATCACTTCCCTTTACGTCAGCAATGTTCTAGATATGATTACATGTCTGGGCCACAAGGGAAAAGATCAGATCTGAGCAAGAAAGGAATGGAGCCTGATCATACTGTATATAGCCTAGAGAGGGAGGTGAAGCTTTTGTACACTTTTTTCTCGTTCACTCAGACTGTAGTAAATAATTTACTTCTAAAACAGTGAAAAATGGCAGTGAGACATTTTTTATTATTAAGGAAAACCTCACCAGTCATTAAACAATTGCCAATCTTTCAGTCTAAAGGTGAAAGGTCACAAAAATGCAACAGGGAGGCGTTGGCAAATGAAATACTGCATCATGGTGTCAGCCATTGCAGACGACCAAAGTCCGTAGATGATGGGTGGTCTTTATAGCAGGGTGCATGTTTTGGACTTCCTTAAACTCTTGTCACTTGACTTGGCGGTTTCCCTTCCGATTCATCATCGCTGCCTTGACACTTCTCTGTGATCCCTTTTTTTAAAATGGAAAAAAACAAACATTCAGTACCTTCCTGAGTCATTTAGCTCGATCTATTAAATCAATGTTTCTCACCATCATCCTCGCCATTGTGTGGAGGACTGGCATCCTGGGATGAAATCAGACAATATGGGGTTTAATAAATAACCGACACCAACTCTTCAGTTGATGGTGTCGGGGTGTTTCCAAAATGTCAGTGAAAATTATGGATATATAGTAAGACTGAGTTCATTGTGTGTTTTTGTAAAACGGATATACCACTTACCCCTGTGCCATCGCTTCCCTGCCTTAGTCTCTGTGTAGATTCCAGATACCTGCCCAAGGGGAGAAATCAATAGTTTACATTTCGGGAAGAGCAACGTTGTGTTTTTGTAATCAACAAACCGGAAGCATGGAAGGCGGCACTAAAACAATGAAGATGCAGAACGGTCCTCTTATAATCAAACTTTGATTTCTGCATGACTGAATTTTCCTGAGCAGGGCAGCCAAGAGAAACACGGCCAAATGAAACATTTATGAGGCTGACGAATGCCTAATGTCGTTATCTTAAGCTGCACTGTTCAGACGGCACACAGGTTGCTATTGATTCAGGCACCCTGTGTCCACAGGGCCTTGATTGCTATTGACTGTTGCTTTTTAAATGACCCCTAAACAGAAGGCCTTAAAAATACACCACTTTGATAAGACGGTGCGTACTTAACGGACTGTAATTCAAAGCGTAGGCAGTAAGATAAGATACAAATGTATTAATCCCGAAGAAATTCTTGTGCCAGAGATTGCCCAAAATAATGCCTACTTCAGATGTCCTAGCAGGCTAAATGTTTCATGCGGTGTGGAATGATATATTTTAAGTACCTTTCAGTACGTCACTTGCAGCACTAAAATTATTGAGAATAGTTTGCTCACCGTTTTAGGTAGGAGTCGTTGCTCCTGTTGTACCGTTCCTTCGTCCCCCCGTCTGTTGACCAGGCTATAACTGTTTCTATTCCTGGGGCCACTCGGCCGGTTGCTCCAGAGGAAATGGGCATTGTTGTGACCAGACCTACATGTCACCCTCAAAAAAGTACTTTTTGTAAAAGTACTGATGTTTGGCTCTTGGTTAACGGAACAGCTTTAGAGTCAATCTTTAAAGCCCATCGGTTGTTGCTGTCTGTGTCTAGGACACTGCCTGGGAGTGGAATTTATGGGGGGGGGGGGGGCTGGGGGGTTTGTTGTTGTGTCCATAGCAACATTGACCAATAAGATTGGAATTGCATTTCGTCCCGAATGTGTTGGGAAGCCTGAATTTTGATCTCATGAAGAGTCTCTGAAGCGTTTTTCGAATCGCAGTGCTTATTTCAAAGATCCTTAATATTATTTTTTCTTTGATATTTTCAAGGCTTCTCTCAAGAAATGTATACGTTAATCTACAAACATGTTTCTCAAAACCACACTTATTTTGCTTAAATTATGTAAAAAAGTACAGAATCTACAGTTGCCCGTCATGTTTACTTATAATTCCCCTTTTTGCAACTAATCAACCCGGTACATTTTCAATTTACAATACAATTGAAATCATTTTGCAACAACAAATGTGGCCATATTATGGAAAATATACTGAAACACTAGTTGAACGACTTTATTAGAACCAGGACAACCAACATAATATGTTTAGGAGTCTTCCTTCTCATCTCCATGTGTGATGATGTAGCAGAGAGACTTGTAGTCCAGGTTTCCAGCCACATCTATCGGAGCTACTGCAAACGCCTGGTCCACCTAGGTGATCAGGTTAGACCATTAAGACATATAGCTCTGAACCAATACCGAATGTCTTCGTTTTGGGAACAAAAAAACATGTGTGTGAAGAATGTAAAACGCTAACCTCTTCTCCTGTGAATTTGTCAGCCTGGTTCATCAATAACCGCCTAAATCTGGATTTAAAAAGTAAAGGCGGAACGTTAATTCAAAAAATAGAAAAAGGGTGAATGCCGGACATGATTGAGTTCAAGGGAATGTTTTCTTACTCATCCTTGTTGATGGAACCGGTTGCATTAGGGTCAAAGAGCTTGAAGGCAGCGAGTATGGTTTCCTCTGGGTCAGTACCTGGAAGGGGGGACATGATCACCCAATTCCATGTTTGTTTAGGTGCCTAACAAAAATACTTCAATGGCTTTAAGTGTTGTTGTGTCTTATCATTTAGCAGGTCTCACCATTTAGTTTCTCTCCAAACAGACTCAGGAACACCGTAAAGTTGATCGGACCCTTTCCCTCGTTCAACATTTCTTCTAGTTCTTCATCGTTGACGTTGAGCTTTCCTGAAATACACACACAAACACATAAGATTGACATGGCCAAGGAGGTTAACTGAAGTTTGTCACAACTATGTTTTGGAATATTTTAGAATTGATATTATATTATGGAGAGGTCAGTGAGCAAAATATGAAAGTCAACACTGAGGGAGGCAGAACCTAGTTGTCCATAAGTCTCCTTTAGGTCTTGTTTTTTGATAACACCATCTCTGTCTTGGTCAATGCAGCCAAAGGCCTGCAGAACAAAGGAGGCATTCATTATGGAACAAAGAAATATTGACAATTCTAACCATTAGAATGGTAATTATTTAACAAATGTTATTGTATATCCCTTGTTCCAATTTCAAAACCAGAAAAGTGAGCAACACAGTAATATTGGTTCACGCAATAGACATGTCTCAATAATCTTTTTTCTACGGTTGCCTTAAGAGTCCACGTAGTCATTGCAGGTTATCCTACCTCTTTAAACTCCTGTATCTGAGACTGCTCAAACATTGAGAAGACATTGGAGCAAGCCTTCTGGGCTCCCCGCTGTCTCCTGTTAGCAGCCTTCTTGCTCGCCTTCCGTCACAGAGTGTAAACACAATCATTTAGTAGACGGCTTGAACATAACATGCAAAGGGTAGACACAATATTATACTGAAATACTATGGTTTCTTCATGCAAAGCATACAAGTCACAAAAGTTAACATGGTTTCACCATCTTTGCAGGATTCATAATGCATGTTTCGGTTATATTATTAATAAATAAATGTTAAAAACGTTAACACTCTCAAAAGCCTTAAGAACGTTAGGATGTTAGACAGAAAACCAAAAATAGCATTGCAATGAAATAAGGGTGGGGTTGACTATCTTACCATTTCAGGATGAGTGTGTGTGTGTGTGTAATAAATCAGTTGAGGTCCGGACTAGGGCTGATGCTGAGGGAGGGTTAATATATGACCCATGTTATCTCCTAGCTTCTTATAATAGCCTATGGTGGAAAGTGTAGTTCCTTACATGGACACCTACACTGTCTCTGGTGCTTCTCTGCTCCATATCTGAGATAAGAGAGCGGCAGAGATAAGACGTGGTGTACCACAGATTCCTTTAGGACCAGAACCACAGGTCCACCACATTAAGCTCATGTTAACTGTTTGGAATTCATTGCAGGTTAATAGTAAAAGTCGATTTCACTGCATGGTTGAATGCAGACAGAACGTTAGAAAGTATGGACACAAAAGGTTCTAAAAAGTTGTTGACCTTGTAATAACGTTAAATTGTGAGGATAATCTTAATTGCTTTTTCAGCACTCAGATAAACATGTTTCTGTAAGAAAAGATAAAAATCTACGCAACCAATCTGAGTTTTTCTCGTGGAAGAAATACACAAAACCTTTTTGGACCGGAGACATTAAAAAACTCTTTATTTACAGTTTGAAACAGTCATTAAAAACTTGCTGTAGAGGATCAGCTGTCTCTCAAAAGTGTTTCAGTCTCGCTTCAATCTTAAATTAATCGCAAATACAAATGAAAGTCTTGTATTTACTTGTTTTTAATTTAAACACATCAAAACGTACGTACATAAACATCTAGCAATTATATTTACAGTCTAGGGATGTAACGGTATGAAAATTTCACCTCACGGTTATTGAGACGAAAATCATCCCGGTTTTCGGAATTATCGCAGTATTTTTAAATACCCAAAATATCCCCATACTTCAAATTTAGACATCTTAGAAGGTAGGCATGGGCAACTATCGTCGAATAGTCTGAGTCAAGTAGAATATTGAACAATGAATGTGACTATCTTGGATATTACACAGCTCTTCTCATTGCTGTTGAACGCTCTGTTCACTTCCATGGGCCTTCACAACTTCCGGTGGTGAATATCTTTTAGACAATTCACCGTTGCTAAGCATATCATGACTGCCGTTGTGGGTGTCAGATTGACTCGGGCTGCCAGATTGACTCGGGTTCCTATGCGCATGCGCGTCACTCAGGCGCCTACAGATGACGTATCGACGCATACACCGGTAAGTATTAAGGTTAACGATGAAATTAAACATACGTTGTATAACATGACCGTTTTGATAAGATAATATTTGTGGCTTTATATTGATAGCTAACGTGAGCCTAATAAACATTAGGGGGATAAACATACGTTGTATAACATGATCGTTTGCTTTGATAAGATAATATCTATGGAGCCCACTGGCTAAGCTATAAGCTATCGCGATCTTTGCGTTGCCGTAGCGTAGCGCGGTATCTATGGTGACGACGTCACGTGTCTATACGTCATCTGAAGGCGCCCGAGTGATGCGCATGCGCATAGGAACCCGAGTCAATCTGGCAGCCCGAGTCAATCTGACACCCACACCGTCAAGGAAAGTCGATTTTTTTTTTTCTATCGTAGCACTCCGCAAGTAGTCCGGTAACTTATCAACCCCAGCGTCCTCGGTTACTAAGCGACGTCAACGTCTGGCAGACTATTTCTCTGCTGATCAGCACTACGAATGCTGGCAACAAATAAATTGTAAAAAGGGTTATTTTTTTGATGCATCTAGTTCACCGCCATGCCTGCTGTGTTCAGTAAATAAATAAATGGCGGTCTGTTTTGAATGTAGGTCTATCTGCCTAAGCCCACGTTGAAATAATTTCGATGCTGAATGTTTATGGTGCAGTTGGTGAAATAAACAGATTGATTTCATACAAATAATAAAAGCTTCTCACTGCGTCATTGTGTGCGCGTGTATCCGAGGTGCGTGTGTGCCTGCGTCCGTGCGTGGAGGGTTATTTATTGATCGATTTTTCGAATATTATTCGAATACTTTTCAGCGAATATTGAATAGTATTTTTGCCAGCAATGCACGTCCCTGTTGGAAGGCTAATGGATGTCTTGAGCGCTGTCGTCCCCTCCTTTTGCCATGATTCCAACTTCAAGAAACTTAAAAACATATGGCTACACAACGCGCCTGCGCGGCAACTTCAGGAGACTCGGATGAAGCGCTTGGAAGGATTTAAGCACACGGTTTCCACTACGCGAGCGCGGTTATCCACCGAGATAATAATTTTTATTTGAAATGAAAACGGTAATTGTTATTGACAACGTTATTATCGGGTTTACCGTTACATCCCTATTACAGTCAGGTCTTTTTTTCATACAAAGTACAACACGTTATTAAGCCAATATAAACAAAAGGTAATTAACAACTCTTGGCTAATACATGTAGAGTGTAGGAGGTTAAAAAAAACTCACGTTCGGTACGTATACGGTTGTGTCAGGGTTCAGTATGGTTGGGTATAGTTTCCATGCATCGACAAATAAATACCTGCATGTTTCTCCTTGGTAGTAGATTTTCCATGTATTAATACAGTCAACAACATGGTAGCTTAACTTCCAGTAGCATAGGGAAACTGAAACAAAACACTAGTGCATGCTTTAAAACATGAAATAATATATAGTAATTTAAATAAAACTTCAACAAGGAACTAGAAAATGCGGTGAATGCTGTAGTACAAAGTGAGGTTGAAAATATTTTTTAACAAAGCCACATAGATTAAGACATAAAGAAACGTTAAATGGCTTAAATGCAAGTGAAGGGATTTGAACAAAAGTCTAAAATGGAGGAGAGTGTGTGTGTGTGTGTGTGTGTGTGTGTGTGTGTGTGTGTGTGTGTGTGTGTGTGTGTGTGTGTGTGTGTGTGTGTTGTGTGTGTGTGTGTGTGTGGTGTGTGTGTGTGTGTGAGCGAGAGAGAGAATAGCGAGCCGGTGCGTGATTAAAAGTAACCCAACAGAGCGGGAAAAACCGACCAATCTGGCAACACTGCCTGAACGCCCTCCAAAATTAGCCCAATCCGGCGGGAAAACCCGCCCAATCTGGCAACACCGCTAGACGTCCTCACGCGACAGCTTCAGTGTAAATCAATGAGACCAACAGAAAACGAAGCCGGTATGAAACTAAAACTGTGATTCTGAATAATGTTTAAATTATATCGAAGGCCTCCCCTTGACTCCCCTGTTTAAAAAAAGATAGCATTTTAAAAGTAGAATATCTTAAAAAGTATAAAATATTTAGGCCTAAAAAAATCTGAAAAGAAGCGAGCAACGCGATTCCAAGCTATTATGAACATTTAAAAATTTCTTTAGGTGAACAATTGAGGAACGAGATAGGTCCCAAAGTTTGTAGAGAATAATAAAGAGGAAAGAAAGAATGAAGAAAACTTATGAAGAACAAGTTGAGCGCTGCATGCAGCACTCACCTAATAAATAGATCAGCAGCATATGGGCATGGGTTTTTCTCCCCGAACCCTATTTTCTGATAATTTTGGGTCTATGTGACTGATGTGGACAAAGTTTTTCTTAATCGTGTTGAGGAAGAATGCTGCAGCCATAATCCACAAAAATGGTCTGCAATGTAATCCTTTGAGGCAATAGTGCCCCATCATTGAACGTCTTTTAAAAGTGCTTATTTTTGCTACTGACAGGCTCATCTTATACACCTTCATTATGGAAAGGATCCCTACAGAGACATACAACCTTCTTCTCTACCTTTCACTTGATCCGGTCTGTTATTGTGTCCTACCAAGTCTAGCTTCTACACCCTTCTACTTCATCCCCATGAACAACTCATTTGTTATCTTAAAAGGGGCCCATCTACATCTGTTAACAATCAGCTCGGACATATGAACTAAGAATTGACTTCTGTGCAGGTATTTTTTCAGTTTTTTGTGATTTTCTCTTGTGAAATTATGATCCTATAAGAAATATCTGAAACAACGTTATGTTGATAGTAATTCTAAAAAATGGCGTGATGGTCTGTGGTGGTCTTCATGTGGACACTTGCTTACATTGTGAAAGACATTCCGCAGCTCAAGAAGTGCTTCCAAACTTCTGGCCAGAGATCCTCCACCTGGCCACACTGTCTCAGGAAAAGGACTCTGAAGGCCGTCAGAGATCCCCGTTAGTGAGGGGTTGCGAGACGCCAGCCCTACTGTGTGATCATGCAGGCTGCCATCTTACAGGCCACGGCCGAGATTAGGGCGGCACCTCGGCCGCTACCCTCCTCTGATTGGATGAAGGTGATGTCACAATGCGGTGTGAGCTCCCGGACTATCTCGTGGCACCTGTTTTGGAAACTGTGAGAAGGAAACAAAAAAGTAAGAACCAAGAATAGGACAACTCTGTATATCTACCATCTCTTCTTTTAAGATTTTTTTTGCATTTTAGTGCTTTTATTATAGAGTGAGATAGAGAGGAAGGTATGGGAGATAGAGGGGAGGACTCAAACCCGGGTCGCTGCGTTTTAGGACTGAGCCTATATGGTACGCGCTCTACCCGGTGATCCACCGGGGCGCCCCCGATCTCTACCATCTCTATGGTTCAACTCTCCCGCTGTATTCGGCAAACCTGCACCCACGTCCACCCTTTGCGTCTCAGCCTGCGCCTCACCAGGGGTGCAGTTTGTAGACGGATCCGTCGACGCCCACCGTGATCTTGAGGGCCTCCTGGCTGCGGCGCTCGCGCATGACATTAATCACCGCGGCGAGACCGGCGGCGCACATGTGGGCGGAGCGTGTGGAGACGCTCTCGCACACCAGGTGCACAATGTCACAGTCCAGCTCTGACGCCAGCAAGCCCAAGGTGGACAGGATGTTGTAGATCTGCTTCCTGTCCCCAGAGTCACTAACATGGGGAGCAGAAGGCAAAAAGGGCATTGCTAAGTCTTTGTATATTGAGAGTGAAGGCCTTTGATACGTCATTAAGTCTAGACAACTGTTCCTAGAGTGGTTACAGAAGGCTATTGGCGATTCACTTGAAACAAGGACCAATGTGAATGCTGACTTGTAAGCGTTGTGGGGCATGTACTGTGAAGCATGTCCCGCATGGCCTCACCTCTCCACCTGGGACACATAACGCGTCTCGAAGCCGCCGCGCGTCTTGAGCAGGTCTGAAGCGTCGCCGTTAAACAGCAGGTCTTGGTTGACGAGCTTGATCAACACCAGTCTGACCAGTTCGCCCATGTACTTCCCGCTGATCAGCTTCTCATATCTGCCGAGAGGAACGAAAAACCCCAAAACCAACCACACGGGTGGGGTTAGGAACACTGCCTGGGAAGGAGGAGCGAAAGTTGGGGAAAGAGCGATGAAAGGGATGTGCGTCATGACAACACGTGTGCAAACAATGGCGCCTTCTCTATTTTCGCCGGGGGCGAGGCGCAGCAGGGGGGGAGGGCAGAAGGAGAGAGGTGCCGGATGCAAATCTGCATGCTGCCCTTTTTGGGCCGTAGAGGCTGAAGAGGGTGAGTGAGAACCAGCGCGGCGAGCGGGATGTCGGGTGAAAGGTAAACAGCCATTAGGCTGATGAGCAGCAGCCCAAGTTCAGGAGAAAGGGATCATTAATCTGACACCTCCGTCTGCTGACTGACCGCTGACGTATACACACTCTGACCAGTAACAAACATGCACTGCCAAAGAGCCGGTCACTTAGCAACCCCCACAGAAGTGCTCAGCTAAGGGGTCAGGTGAGTAATGCTCGAGAGTGATAATTATGATTAACAAAAAAACAAAACAGTAACTAATCGAGTAAGTGGCATCTAAGGTTAAATGCCCAGTGTGCCCGGGAAAATATGCATGTTCCCCTGAAGAATAGGGAATGCATTGCGCATTTGGGATGGGATTACATAACCTTTTTACCCTCCCCCCCCCTCCCCCGCGCGTCTCAACTCACAGTTGCTGTCCGGGGTTCAGGGAGAACTCGTCCACCACCCGGTCGTACTCCAGTCTGAAGTCTTCCAGCTCCCCGTTGTCCCCGAAGGCCCCCCACTCTGTGTTCACACACATGCGCCCCTCTTCTCCCTCCACCAGCTCCACAGTTCGCATCTCCTCCATGTAACAGGCGTTGCAACCAGTGCCTGCGAAAAAAGAAGATCATCATTAGGGTGCGTTGTCATAGGGTTATTCTTCTATGTATAGCTGTTTTGCTGTCTGTGTGTGCGTCACATGGCAGCTTACCAACAATCATCCCAACCTCACAGCTGCGGTCTTCGTAGTAGCAAGATATCATTGTGGCCACTGTGTCGTTCACCATGGCAACCACATCCATCTCAAAGTCCTGAATGAAATAATACAGAAAGTAAGACATTCATGTAAGAGGACATTGATCCTGGAGTTGTTGGTGCAGCTTTCCCCTGAGCTGAGCTACTTACCCCTCGCCTCTTGATTGCATCCCTCAGCAGGCCCACAATATTGTTCCCTTCTGCCCCTGAAGCCTTGAAACCTTTGGTCCAGTTCAGTAGAATGCCCTGTGGGAAGAGCCAACAACATATACCTATTTCCTGTCAACGTGTCATATTTCTGCTGCTACAAAGTCCTACCGACAACTCCAAAAGGTTTACCATTTCCACTTCACGATAATACAGAATAATCGATTGGGTAAAGCTTAAAAGGATTCAACGTGATGTGTTCCATGAGAATCCGCCTACCTTGTCAATATCTTCATGTCGGACGGGGAAGGAGAAGGTGAATCCGAGAGGAAGCTTCTTATGTTTGATGTGGTGTTTGCCGAGGAAATCTGAGATGCACTCCGCTATGTAGTCAAAGAGCTGTGTGTTGTGTGTGTGGAGACAGGAGGTAGATGAGAGACATCATCACATGACACCTATGGTGGCTTTTGAAGAACGTTGAGGGAAGGGGTTTGTACTCACCATTTCAGCAGTGCCGGTCATCGCGTCTTCAGAGATAGAATACATCTCGTTTTTGGTCTCCACCTTCCAGCCCCGCTCCTCGTCTTCTCCCACCTTTACCAGCATCACCCGGAAGTTGGTGCCCCCCAAGTCCAGGGCGAGGAAGTCTCCCACCTCTGACGTGACCGCAAACACTCCAATGTATTTACAGCTTTACCGTTCCAGGAGCGAACATCAGGCTCACGCTATCCTAACCTTGGCAACGCTTCGATGTCAGAGCAACACTCTTACGACACTTAAAAGTTCCCTAGCAACGGGTTGTTGCTAGGGAACCCCACCCTGGTGCAAAAGCGACAACGACAGCCATTTATAGCGGAGCGGGGGCAGTGTATCTACCTGATCCTTCTGGGGTAGAGCAGACATAGGTGGGGAGCATTTTGACGCTGGCTTCCTTGTGTGTCTCCAGACGCAGTCCTCGGTCCATCTCAAGCTGCATCCTCTTCATGACCTCCTTCAAGTCTTCCTTATTCAGACGGAACTCTGAGAGAATCTGCTCCACCTGTCAAGAGGCAGGGGACGTTGCAGAGTTGCCATTAGATCATTAGTCAAGGATTAAACGTAACTTTTGTTACCAAGTGAATGCATAATATTGAAGGTAGGAGCAGATGATGAAAAGGGATTACTTTGAAAAGGGAGTCCATAGAAAAGTATGGACAACAAATCTTCCAGCAGGAGCGAAATAATCCATAAACATAAAGGATGAAACTATGAAAAGACACAAAAGTTACAACTAAATTCTTAAACACGACCATATTGACAGCCCAGTAATGATATTATAACAACTTATACAAAGTTGCCTAACCCGAAAAAATCCCTCCGAACCAACATGGGAAGGCATACAAACACAAGGTGAATGAATGAACATTACAGCCACTCAACCATAGTATCACCTCAAGCTCCCATATTGTTACTATACTGGACTGGAACGCAGGACCAAACTTGCTCTGCTATCTATGCTTCAAGTCCCGTGGGTTTACTCTCATCGTGGATAATATAATTTTGTGCACCGAGAAAGCATGGAATTATCTACAACACATCTTCAAGGTTGACTCTCTTTCTTTCTCTCCGGACCCCTGACCACTGCAGGTCTAGGATCTGAAACCCCTTCAACACAGCGGGCTGTTTAGATAGTGTTTTCACCAAGTATTTTCCTCTTTGATTTGTTTCATTTTTGCATTTCTCTGTATCTCAATATCTTTCTAAATTAGGGAAACCTAATTTACCTTTGAGGCTCAAATAAAGGTTTTATGAATAAATGAATGAATGAATGAATGAATGAATAATTATAACTCGAATAAGAACAAGCGGTTTGTCTTACCATGAGGATTTGATCCACCTCAGCGTTGTAACTACTGGGCATCTTCAGAATCTGCCTAAGATGAGTGCTCACACACGGCATCTCCAAGGGTCTGCTGGATGTGCTGCTCAATGTGCTCAGGGTGTTTCTAGGTGTGCGCTGAGTGTGTGTGTGTGTTTATTATGTAACAGTGAACCACCTGGACCACTGGGAAGAGCCCCGCTTTTTAAGCTCAACTAAAGTGGGCAGGCCACAGAGGATGAGGCATCTTAGCCCCCCCCCCCCCATCTGGCCACATGCAAACAAGAACAGCGCCTTCCCCATGGAGGCAAACCTACATGAAGGAGAGAACGTCTGCTGGCCTAGAGGACACATGTTGATCCATGATCCGGCTAACATATGTTTTGGATCTGCGTTCTTAACGCACATGCTAGTATTTATTAAGCATTTTATTTGAAGCTTATGAACCCACCTAACAGGGATGCTCATACATATCATTTTATTTTGTTTTATGTCTGTGAGAGGTTCATGGTCATTTTGCTGACTGTGATCTAAAAAAATTGTACAATTCATACAAAGCTTTAATGGCCTAAGCAACAAAAAACATTGATGGATTTTTTTTTTATGAATGTTTACTTATATTAGGCAACAGGACCTGTACCATTGAACTCACCTTCAACAAGCTATTGCCATGTTACTTCTTTAGCATTGCCAAATCCTACTTTTATTTAAAGAGCCAAAGGTTCAATGTTTAAAATAGAGAACCAGAAAAGCTAAAAATAGCTACACTACAGGATGAATGACCTGAGATAGCATGTGCCATGAGACAGTGTCAGTGGTTATACTTTTTGTTCTAGCAGTGACCATATCTGATTGAACAAGCTAGAGGCAGTTTGGCATGTGACCCTTTCCCTCAGTGCACTTTACTACAGTGTACGACCAGCGGTGTTCACAGACCATAATATGAATACACAAACACACGTGCATGCACAGAGGCAAGCATGCACACAGATGTGCACACACACACACACACACACACACACACACACACACACACACACACACACACACACACACACACACACACACACACACACACATATATATATATATATATGCAGGAAATATGCATTATGGAAATTCATTTAGGAATCAATAGTGCAATGCTAAACACATTGGAATCAATAGGAATCAATAGGGCAATGCTGAGCACATTGTGGAATTGTGTAGCATTATTTATATCTATTAAAGGTTGGGTATGGGATTTGCGAAACGCCAGCAGATTTTGAAAATACACAACTCAAATGGTCCTACCCCCTCTCCTTCAACGCTGACTCTGACTCCACCCATTCCAAGCATAGACATATATACATAGACGCCGCATTGACTGTTGCCGCCCACTAGAGCGACGTGCCTACAGGGCGGCCATCTTGGAACAGGACCATTCGCTCCTACAGTGCATTACGTCTATGGAGAAATGATGTGTCTACACAATAAAAATGATCATAAATCGCTCATTTGTCAAGCTATTTTCACGGGGTGTGTTTGTCAAACATCAGACCAGACAGACAGACATAAATAGAACAAAAAATTTTAAAATATCCAACCACGCTGTATCATAGCTACTTGTATGACGTTTTTAACGAACCAAACCGTTTGAAAATCGGTCAAAAATTCAGAGAATAATTCTATTTTGAGATTGAGGAGTACCTGTTTCCCTCGTAGATGTTCATGTGCCGCTGCCTCTGTTGGTCCTGTTCCAAGATGGCCGCCCTGTCGGCACGTCGCTCCACAGTCGATGCGGCGTCTATGTATATATGTCTATGATTCCAAGTACATGGACGCGCGAACACAGATGCGCAAGAGCGAGCCAGGCTAGCTAGGTTGGAGTTTAGGGCTGTCTTCTAGTGCTAGGTCCAAATGTGGATTAGTTAGCTAGCTAGCTCCAGTAGCTACCGCAGGATAACAACAAACAGAAGCTTGCTCTGGGTCACGAGCTTTGAGTACGTGCACTAAGGTGTCACGCGCGGGGAGCGGGGGAGGGGGAGTGCAGTACGACTGTTTGATTGACATACTTACTGTCCAATGCGACTCTGTGGTTCTGGAAATCATTGGCTTGAGGTTTTTTTAGCCCTGCCCGTTCCACAGATGATTGACTTGTTTAATTTTCATGTCAGTACTTCTGACCCAGTGGCTGTAAGTGGGTTATAATAAGGATTTCAAGTAATTTTGCAAAATGGCCAAAAAAGAGAATTCCATACCCAACCTTTAATAGACAGAAATTGATAGACTTGACTATTTATTGATATAGGCTATACTGTAAATATGTAGATAATTGTATTTATTGATGGACTTTACATCTAGGTTCACTCATTCACTACTTCAGAGATCCAGTGCAGATATCTAGAGACAACTGCTCAGCTTTTTTTTACTTTCACTGTAATTCCTAATTAAATATAGGAGGATTGGATGAACATGCAACTGTTTTCTTTCAGGATAGGCCCAAGTCGGCCAGTTTGTAACAACATGAGGCCTACTATAGTTGCACATTATGTATCTAACTTTTGGGGTCCCTTTGCACCATTTTTAACTGTAGCCTGTATAAGACTTAACTTGTAGGCCTACATTAGCCTACCTCGTAGGCCTACCCATATAATAAAATAAAAAAGATACAAATCAAACAAGTTGGACAAATGCACATACATTTTAAGACACACAGCGGTCGTTTGCGTGATCGATGACATCATACCTACTTAAATTGTTGAGCAAGAGATCTTGGTCTTTACCTTTTCCATCGTAAAATCCATGCGAAATATTTCCCGTTGACCATGGGTGCTGCGATGAACGAATATGTGCTTTTGGTGAATCAGCACTGAAAATTAATTAGTAATTGTAACATTGAGTCCCTGCGGTAAAACAAATATTTAAAATACACACAGGATAGTCTAATGAATCCATTGTCCGAATAAAATGCAAAGTGTAAGCCCTATAACCCTTCACGGCATGTTTTTTTCTATAAAAAAAAATCTAATAAAATTAAGTTTATTGTTAAACTAAAACCTCTTTGACGACAATATCTGATTAAAAAGACGTCAACCTAACGTCCTAAAAAAGCCAAGCTGGTGCTCTATTATGGTAAGGTTGGTGAAGTCCGTCGAAATCTACTGCCAAATAGTAGACTAATTAGACCTAGGTTTAACTACTTACCAAACATATTTTGGTAAGTAGGCCTAATATAAACGATTAAACGAGAATAATGGGGGTGGGGGGAGGGACATTCTTGTCTTGCCACAACTATCCATCAACAGCTTCGCCGTGCTGGCTCCCATGGTTTCCACGCCAAAACGTTTTCATTGTTTCCCTGGAAATGTTTTTACCGACCACACATTGATGGAAAACACTTAGCTCAGAACTAAGTGGCTCGGGGGGAATTGTTAAATGAAGCAAAATTACTTGGGAAAACACCAAAATGATGTAGCAGATCTTTCAATCAACAATCTACCATTGACACCCTACTGAAAAATTAAGCCTGCTTTTTCTTTAGTAGAAAAATCATTTAGACAAATAAAACAAAACAAAAAAGACTACCAACATACAGCATATAGATTTAGATGTACATATTGATTTACATATATATATATATATATATATATATATATATATATATATATATATATATATATATATATATATTATATATATATATATATATATATATATATATATATATATATATATATATATATATATAAAGTCGTTGCTTTGTTTTGGTGATATATTAGCGGGTTATATTTGTTGCAACAGCTTTCCTGCTGTCCTCCGGCCGAAACCCCCGGAACCTTTCTCCTTTATGTGTTCCTAATCGGACTCATATTCCGCTGGACATTTAATGGGTCGTGACGTGGTAATGGGTTGTTTTCCAGGTAGCATTTTGAAAACTTCTCTGCCCTAAACGAGCTTTACGTGCCCAAAAGTTGATGACAATTCTTTAAATCCCAGTGTTGTGCGAAGTTGGGAACTATTGTGTTTCCTGGACCAGGACCATCCTGTGTGGCTGCTTCTCTGTGGGGTGAGGCCCGCACATCGACCGACTAGCCACAGCCAATTACCATAGCATAGATAAAATAGGAGTTGTCATGACGTCATCCGCTCTATATAACACTACCATACTACGTGACATGTCAAAAGGTTTATTTATTTTGTAGGATGCCGACATGTTAGTAGAAAAACAATAGCAAGTTGGCACGTTAACCGCCTAATGTTAGCATTCACGTTAGAATTAGCACTCCTATATAAGCCCGGATAAGTACGACTCATGTGTTTCGTCTTGTGTTGTTCACCAGATCATTCGGGTGCTCATATCTGCCGTGTGATTGACACCACCGCCACTTCTGAATCAACATGAAACTCTTCAGCCTCAGCATCCTTCATAAAGGAGCTACCAAATCCCACCTACTCAAGGCGGCCTACGACCTGTCCTCTTTCAGCTTCTTTCAGCGCTCCAGGTGGGTGTGGTGGTGATGGGACCACCACCACTGCCCCCTCTCCAGTATTCCCGTGTACTTTTTTAGACGGATGGTTATTACAATATAGCTGTATCTTTATTCTCAATTCCATTACAATGGTATAACATTGGTGCTTCAAAGAAGAAAAATAGTGCTTAGAAATTATCATTTGATTATTAGTGCTGTTAATTTGCATTAAGCCATTGCTGATTTACTAGTTGTCTGGTTTCATAGTCCTCATGTGCATCGTCTCATTTGGTCTGTAGTGTCCAGGAGTTCATGACATTCACCAGTGCCTTGATTGTTGAACGGACATCACATGGAAGCCGAGCCTCTGTCAAAGAACAAGGTTATATATGAGCACAAACATCCCTCCCTTAATAGTTGTTGATGTTAGACGTAGACTCGTTTTACCCATGTGACGTTAATGGCTCAACAGACGTTATATCTTAAAAGATTTTATACCAAACAATGCTCCTGCTCCTTCCTCCAGAGTATCTTTGTCATGTGTACGTGAGGAACGACGACCTGAGTGCGGTCGTCATAGCAGACCATGAATACCCACAGAGAGTCTGCTTCACACTGTTGGACAAGGTGGGCGGTGCGGCTGCACAGACAACCTGGAATCACTCACTCTGTCTTGACACTAACTCAGAATTAACCATTTTTTGGGGGTGTCCTTTCTTAACATCTTTTAGGTTTTAGAGGAGTTCTCAAGGCAAGTGGAGAGTATAGACTGGCCTTCTGGAAACCCTGAAACCATCAACTACAGATCCCTAGATCTTCACCTCGCTAAATACCAGGTACCTTTTTTAACCATGTGATACAGTTTGTGTGTTTTAAATGAGCCGCAGTACAAATATTTAGCAGACGTTTGTCAACAGCTTTCATACAGTTTGGATGTTGCATGCTAAAGTAAATTAAGATGATGCTGCCTGTATTTTAAATGTGGAGCAATGAGAGTTCTGATAATGGATTTGTATGCCAGATGTATTGCATGATACATGATAAGCTGTGCAGCTAAACAACCATTGGAGTTCAACTTTATAATTGCTATTTTAAGTGGAATCTGAGTTAAAGTTTTGCCATGTTTTTCTGTCTACCTTGTGTAGAAAAATACAAAAAAGTTTTAAACGTAACAAGGATTGAATAAAGGGTGTCTGAAGGCTTCTGTTTCTGGCTAGAATCCCAGGGAGGCGGATGCAATGACTAAGGTCCAGGCCGAACTGGACGAGACAAAGATTATTCTGGTGAGACATTTCTTGAGAAAACCTTGGATGGCTTGTGGTCTCTGGTTGCTGGAGTTGCACAATGTTTCTAATTGGTTGTCCTATATGTTTATCTAGCACAACACCATGGAAAGCCTGCTGGAGAGGGGGGAGAAACTGGATGATCTAGTGGCAAAGTCTGAACACTTGGGGAACCAGTCCAAAGCCTTTTACAAGACCGTAAGTCCTGGAACCTTGTTCCTCATGGGATAAATTGCCTTGCAGTCAGCAACCATTCCTAATTTTATTTGTATGCGTCTGCTTCTTTTTCTCTGTGCAGGCACGGAAGCAGAACTCATGCTGTGAAATCATGTGATGCCTCTGCCTTGTCCCCTCGGACATGCCTCTCTGCCTTTCCGCTTTTCCTACGACTCCCATCATGCACCTGCCCCCAGCTCTCAGCACATGGGCCAGATGCTGCTCAGGGTAGACGGACTGGGAGACATGGTGGAAGACCAAGGGCATCTAGGTCTGGCCTGACTGGTGGGAGCTAAAGGTGGCTGAATGGGGTTTAGTCAGGGAATTATTTTTGAACCTTTCAAAGGTGAACGTCATTGTGGTGTTTCAATGCCAGCTGAGGAGTTAATAGCGTGAACTTGTGTATTGGTGGTGTATTGTTCAAATGTCTTTAATATCGCATTTTCGGTATACCGATTTTAAATTTTAAAGGTCCAGAATGGCGTTTAAGTTGTACTCCTAGGAAACCAGGAAAGAAAATTAACACTAGGTGTCTGTTGTTCTGTTTCAAGTGAAATCCTGACAATCTGCCATTCTTATTATAATCTAAAAGAAATGATAAAGAAAACGATTTCAAGGTTAAATCGCTCCCAAATCCAGAGATTGACATAGGCATAGGTGCCCACTAGTTGTCACTGTTGATTTTCTCCCATTTGTTTCTGTTTGTTGAGGTCAGCTGAGGTTCTGTCATGTTGGCCCAACCAGCAATGGGCCCTCTCGGATGCGACTGGACCTTTTTGATAACGATTATTAAAGTTTTCTTTGTTTTTGTTTCAAACCTCATGATGATGAGCAAACACTTTCAAACATTCCCATTTAGAATTGATGGACTTGTCATGACACAAATGTTTCTATGCTAATAGTTGGTGACAGTTTCAATGAGTTTGTGAGTAAAGTTGATGTTTGGCTTCAACACATTTATCGGATTAATGTGCTCTTGCATTGCGCCTTATCGCTTCATGGATCCAATGTCCTTTCTGCACCTTTCCTCACTCACAGTAGACTGGTTGTTGGATGATGGTCCACAAGCAAAACGGAGCCTAGATGAGATACATAGGCGTCTTGGATTTTAAGACCAGACCAGATGCATGTAACCATGATATTCATGGAAATGGATGTGTAACTGAGTTCATTCCCACACCTGTTGGCACAACCCTGTCGTCGACCTGTTCTCGGACTGACTTCATATTCCATGCCCGGTGAGTGTCTCCTGAATTTGCTACGGATAATTGAAGAAACGTCAGTAGACAAAGTTCATCCCATTTTGGTAACTAGACATGATCTCAATTTGTCAGAATCATCCAATGTACTTGTCACTTTTTGCTTTGGATTGACCTCTGAGAATTGGAACTGAATCTATTTAAGTTAAGACAGTGTTCTCAGTCAATAACCGATTGTCCATTTAAGATGAAGAATTGCCTTTGGTATTGTGTCTGGGTGTCTTAAGAAGTCTAACTTTAAGTCTGCAGTTGTGTGTGTTTGAGAGAGAGTTGTTGCTTCTACACCTTTTACAGCATTCATGTGGAATACCTTTTTTTTCTTCTATTCTTTTTTTGTTGACAGAAAATACACAGTAGGCTAGAAAGGCAGGTTAGCGAATCCAAAACCTTGTAAGCCCACTTGGTTTCTGCATGGGTTATAGTCACCATGTGTCGCTCTGTCCAATTATAATTAGGTCAGTGTCAAACATGCTATCTATTTACCAATACAATTGTTGTTCAACTCCAGTCACCATCACAACTTTGTATAGGGAGCCTATATAGGTCTATATAGTCCAACAATTTGAGGAGTAGGCCAGAAACAATTCATTGGCTTACATTATATCTGGTGGGAATTGTAAAATAAATCTGTCGCAGCCAAACTGATTTGAAAAAAACAAACAAAACGAAATCTTCCATGGCTCAAATGTATGCAAGCGTGCGCAGTCGTTTTATTTTCTGATGTATTTCTCTTGTTGAAATAAAGGAATATTGATAACATCACGTTAATACGGCCTACTATTTGATCATTTGTCTGTATCTTGTAAGGAGAATTCTGTCACAAAATGTCCAAAAAAGTATTTACCAGTAGGCCTGGGGAAGGTGCTTAATATTAGCAAAGTCTTTTTTTTTTAACTGAATGCCTCGAATAGTCTGATTAAATAGATGTTTGTTTTTTAATCAAACAGGGATTTTGTTCAATAAACACTCAACTACAACTTTAATCTTTCTCTGCCGTACACCCTGTTTGACAAGGTCACCTGACGCGTCGAGGCCGGGAAGCAAAAAAATGTGCTGAATGCGGAATGGGAGTCCTTTTTCTGATTGGGTGTTGAAAAAAAGCGTTAAGATTGATCAAAAGCACTACCAAATGGGTTACCAAGGACTGGGAAGCCTGGTGTACAGCTTCACATATGAAACACTTCTACATATTTTAACCCTAGTTCAGGAGTTTTGCCCACAACTCACGGATTCTTGGAGACTTGTTGGGACATCGATGTGTAGACTGTTGAACAAATGTGTAGAGCTGAACCAGGGACTCTTCGTAAGACAGGTTGAACACGTAGTGTGATTTAAAGAGTTCAAAAGCACCTATGGAGCTGGTGGCTTGGCAGGGGAGGAGCTGTTTGTCAACGACAATATGGAAGGTGTCAATCTTGTTCTGTGTGCGACCAGCAGCAATATGTACGGTTGTTGACCCTTTCTCCCCCGCAGGTGTTCAATGCTGCAGCACGACTGAAAAACAGAATACGGTAAGATGAACATCTTCATGTTAGTGCTCCCCCCTCCTAAGGGGGAGCACTAACTAATTCATTAACCATAAATTATTTCCTAAAGCACGTTACTAGCAAAGATGACCGTGTATATTAAATTATAAAGTTCACGAAACAATGGAATCATGTCTGAGTTTGTAAATAAAAACAAGTACCCAAATATTGACTATTTTTATATTTTAATAATTACAGAATGCTTGAAAGAAACAAGCAGGTGCTAAATGCTGCTGTTTGCACTACTTTTATTTTATCTGTGCAAGTAGTTACAAATCGGTAGGAGGGAAACGGGACATGGGGATATGTCCAGTACTGTCATGAAGAAGATTGTATCTACATAAGAGACAGGGCACATTTATTTTGAAATGTGTTACAATAAACCCATCCTTTTTTAGAGTTGACGGGGAGATGTTATATCCTAGATTGCAATTGTTTTATCTTTGGTTGTTGAACAGAACGATCAGTGAGTGTTGGCCAACATAAAACATAACGATAGCATGAACAACTTGCGCAGCAGTCGTACATTTATGTATCTGCTAAGTGCGTCCCTTGTGTACGGAATTACAGGGAAATGGATTCAGAGATCGAGACGGTATGCTGTCGCTAGTCCCTGCAGGAGAGTTATCACAGGCAGATGCTGTGTCTGGTGGAAGATTAGGGATTAGGGACACATTACGTTTGCGTGTTAATGCCTGCAAATAAACATTGTAAATAAAAATAATTGTATATGGTTTTAAAATGTTTCCATTTTTCTAAATAACATGTTTGGACCACTTATTTAATTTGTTCAATAATACACACTTTGGTTAGAAAAACATTTATTTTGGATATTGAAAGAAATGCAAGTGACAGTTCTTCATTGTGTACCATCTTCTTGAGGCTTCTCTGGATTTCCTCGTGACACACGTTCGGATGTGGGTGGTGGTTGTACCGGTGGTGCAGGCAGGCCGAGCCGTCTTAGGTCATCAAGCAGCCTCATAACAATGCTGTTTGCCAACGCTTGTAACTAAGAAAACAATACAAAGTAATCTTTTTACAAACATGCAAGCGGGGAACTACACCAAACGTGTAACATGGCTAAAGCTATATGGAGGTTCACGTCGTGTTTGGTAGCGAGTAGCTAACACCCCAGCAAGCACGCAAACTAAAACATACAGGGCTCACAACAAAACGGTCGAGCAAACACATTTTTACAGAGACTATCAACATCAAGAAGCCACAGTACAAAGAGGACAAAGTTCACCCAAGGGTACTTACAATTTCAAGAGCAACACGGCCATGGCAAGTCGGCACCCGATTTGCAGTCTTCTTTTTCTTTCAGTTCACGCTATTCCTGAGAAGCTCGGCCATCGTTTACCCGTGTCTGGCCTCTCTGTCGGTCTCCCTTTTCTCTCTCCGACATCGGGTTTCTGTCTCTTTTAAGTCGACTGATCCATGATGAATGAAACAATCCCTTTGCTACTTGTGTTTATATCGAGCCGGTTCCGTGTTTGGGTCTTCTGTACTAGTGCCGTAAAGCAATTCGGTGCTTCGCGAGACCTGAGACTCCCGCGAGAGTGGGCGGCGGGTCGCCGGCAGACACTTGCATATTCCCTTTACCCGCCGAGATGCGCTAGGGAGAGTCGAAACAGCGACCAATCGACCCATAAAAAGTGTTAAAGAACCATCACAATGACTCTTAACCTTTTATGTTGATGTAAATTAATCCAAAAAAGTTGCATAGTTCCCCTTTAATAAAACGCATCCAATAAACGGAATGTCCGCTGGTGACGCCACTGAGGCTATAGTAGGCTAACAATGCTCTTAGCATCCTACGAGTACCCCTGGAGTCGAGGTTAGCTACGAGCGTTTTCACGACGTTAGTTACCAACGATGCTTTCGGGAAACGGTGTGAAAACTACGATGCTCGTATGACGCACTTCGCGATCCACTTAGGCTAACGATGCTTTCGGGAAAGCGGGCCCTGGTTGGCGAGCCATCGCACCACAAGTGTTTGGATTGTATTGAAAGCCTGGAGCTGAAGGATGTCTGGGGAAGGATGCTCCTGGCCTAACCAGAGAATCATGTCAATGATCACAATTTGTCACAATAAATAGTCACATAATGTAAATCAGCCATTAAGAGGTAGATGCAAACTTAGCAGCTTCAATGCAGCATCCATAGTTATTTGCAGGCGATGTTAGAATGTATAAAAAACATCTTAAGAATTAAAGTCTTTCTCAAGTCCATATTTCACGAATTGAGCATTAAACTGAACTCAAAAGATTTATCACAAATGGATCAAGACAGTTTAAATGGGTCAGTTGAGGTGAAAGCCTTGTCCTACTGTTTCGAAGCAACAGTATTGCTGTTGCTATTGGCTTTCAAGGGATTAGCAAATTGTTGATGACAAAGTTTGAACTGCACACACACACACACACACACACACACACACACACACACACACACACACACACACACACACACACACACACACACACACACACACACACACACACACACACACACACACACACACACACACACACAATTATAATCAATACATTTCAGCTTCAAGATTCTTTATAATATAGTTACATTGCAGGTGTCTTTTTATTCAATTTATATTTAACAATATAATATTAGACATTTAACGGTGAAAAAGCTTTAAAGATACAAATATGTCCGTTTTCAATACCATGTGCGTAGTAAGCCTTTTCCCATAACTATACATACAATTTAAAATGAGTACATCCAATCTTAAATATCCTGTCGTAAAGAATTCCGTCAGAATTTTGACAAACAAAGAGATATACTTATTATAGAAAGTTTACGCTGGACAGGGTTGTTATCATTGTTCTGCGTACATATAAATATATAGCAGTAAGTGCTTATGGTTCCCCCTACATCAGCGTTACAGGAAACAGCAGTCTGATAAGTGCAACAGCACAGGTCACAAGAAACATTTAACTTCCACTGCATGGACACGAAAGCACAAGGGCTGATTTGCTTAGAACTGGTTTTTGATATAAAGGCACAAGAGGTAACGATTATATTGATCATTTAACCCAAATGGCAAGTTGGCACAGAAATTGAATAAAAGGCACAAATGTATTTACTCTGACAGACACACACACACACACACACACACACACACACACACACACACACACACACACACAACACACACACACACACACACACACACACACACACACACACACACACACACACACACACACACACACCAGACCCACTAAACCCGTCCTGTTAGGGCCAGCTTCCAGTCGTTCTCATCAGTCACTCAGAGGTACACAATGTTCTCCTCTCCCTCCTCCCCGCTCTGTCCATCCAGAGCCAGGTAGGCCTGCGGGCTGAGGAGCGGGGTGAGTGAGGCGGAGGAGGGGTAGTCGTCCTCGTACAGCCCCAGGCCTGTGACTACTGGCCTCCACGACCCCTGAGAGACACGCTCCAACGGGGGGCCGAGGTCCAGCTGATATGAGAGAGAGAGAGAGACAGAGACAGAGACAGAGAGAGAGAGAGAGAGACAGAGAGAGAGAGAGAGACAGAGACAGAGACAGAGAGAGAGAGAGAGAGATTCATTATCAAAGTGCTATTTGGTTTGATTCAGGTTGGAAAAACCCTGCTACCAGCTGATCCACCAGTATTTAATGGGTGTGTACGTGGTAAAAAGAAAGCGGTAAATATAAACAGCTCTTTTTTTTACGACCCTCGGTCTGAACAACACAATAAAGAGAAGTGAAGACAAATTGGATCCAGTAAATAAATAAAAACAACTGCTAAACACAAAAAAATGCTAGGTATGCTTACTGCCGCCGTTGTTGTTGTTGTTGTTATGGAGCTGCGTGCTTCGCCCCGGCGTGCCGATGGAGCGGCTGCGACCGAAGTTTATGGAATGTCTGTCGGGTGGTGGTGGCAGCGGCGGTGTGGGCTTGGCGAGCGCCTGGCTGAGGAGTGTGTTGAGGCTGTTGTAGAGGCCAGGGCTGTGGAGCAGAGCGTTGTTCTGCAGTTTCCTGGGCCCCGCTGGGGGACTCTCGTGCTGGTGGTTGCTGTGGTGGTGGTGGTGGTGGTGGAGGGGGTGGTGGTGGTGGTGGTGTGCGAGCAGGGGGTGGTGGTGGGGGTGGTGGTGGTTGTTCTGCTGCGGGGGAGGCCGGAGCGGGGGCGCTTCGTTCTCGTGCACGGAGCAGCTGCCGTCCAGGCTGCCAGAGCGACTGTGGACTGACACCTGGAGAGGAAGAAGACGAGAGGAAGAGGAAGACGAGAGGAATGAGATGAGGGAGGAAAAAAAGAGGATGATGGAGGGGAGAGGAGAGTGAGAGGGAAAATGAGGAAGATGAAGATTGAGGAACAGGAAGATGAATATTAAGGAAGAGGAAGATGACTTGGCAGGGAATGGCAGGGAAGAGACTTATGGGCCCAATCCCAAAGTAAGCCCTGAGGACTAAGGACTCACGGACTTAATTGATCTCAGGCGCTGAGTGAGTGTGTGTGTGAGGCCACATGGGCTCAGATAGGTATAGATGGGATTGGGACAGCACTTCACGAGATCACGTGTTACCTTGGCAACATTTATTGGCAACATTTAATGACAACGATGCTACTGACACTTGCCGGCTTCGGAATTCTAATCTTTTTGTTTTTTTTGTAAATGCAATGAAAACAATCGGCTACAGCCATTTATTGATATTAGAAAATATAATAATCCTAAAGCAGAACGGGCTACATTTGGCTGAATTATAAAAGGTATAAGTAGTAATATGAAGAGCCGTTTGGGAGCCAAAAGAGCCGGCTCTTGTTGGTGACCTGATCCAAATGATCCGGCTCACTAAAAAAAGGCTGAAATTCCCACCTGGTCGCGCATTGAAAGTCGCGTTGTGTTGTTGCTTACCTTCCTAATTTTAGGATTTCCCTATGGTCTCCGCGGTAAACATCACACAACGCTTTGAACTGTGGGTAATTCCCTTTGGTGAAGTCTGCACTGATGCAGACTCACGGAAAGGGCTCGGTAAGAGTGTACTCAAACCCTCACGCCCTTTGGAATTCGACACATTGGGACAGCCCTAAAGCCTTAATAATTTCACCGAGATCTTTACTAATAATTTACGAATTATTAATAAACCGGATTTGCCATCACCACCCTGCACGTTTGTTTGGATGAGCACAAGAAAATGTCTCCTAGGTGGCGTGTATTAACGGACATCGCTACAGTGCGTCATTAAATTCAGTAGCATTAATAGTATCGTTACATCCAAACATTCCCGGTTTGCACCACCTTTGTGAATATGGCTGTGTGAATATGGTCTGTTTGTGTTTATATTTTTTCTTCGATCGAGTTTGGTTCTGATTCCCAATCCCTCCTTTCCCATTGCTCTCTCCGTGCTGCTCTATCTCACTGTCTGTGCGTTCCTCCTTCTACCTGGTATCCATCCAGTGGGATCATGACAGGCAAGCTGCTCTGCCGGCTGTGTTTCCAGCTCTGCAGCAGCAGTTGCTGGGCCTCCACCCTCTCCTTCTCCCGCTCCACGCTGCGCTGGCCTTCCCACAGCCGGTCCACGTTCTGCTGGTACTCCAGCAGCTGGGCATCCAGCTCCTTGCGCTCGCAGCGCAGCCTCTCCGCCTCTAGGTGGCACTGTTGCTCACGCTGCTCAAGCAGCAGCTCGTGCTGGGTCTGGAGCAGCACAGAGGAAGACTTCTCAAACATTGGCTTGGAGATGAGATGGGGATGGAAGATACAGCCCGCTGACGTTTTGTAGGAATGATCGCAATGTTTTTTTGGGTTGCGAGGCCTAGCAAAAAAGGGCGCCTTCCCTTGATGACTTTAGCATCTCCAAAGCTTATTTTATCCTTTTATCCAGAAGCGGGAAGTTACACAATTCATACAACTCGCCAGTTACATTGAAACCAACAGTGTTACGAACAACATTTCATACTTCTACACAACCGGCGTGTCATGTATGTGACACACAATTGTGTATGTGGTTTTCAATATAAAAACATAGTGAAAGGATTTCAGTGTGTGCATCAGTACATTTTCAACATTTCTGCCACATTCAAACAATACTGCGATACTGATAACCATGATCAATATGACCCTGATATGAAATGTTCGCACCGTTTCATCTCTAACTTGCTAAAAGGCCAATCTGCAACCGCACCGCTAGATGTAACTAAACAAATCCTACAAACAGCACCTTTAAGAACGTCTTAATGCAAAGCAACGCTCAAACATGACCTCAAATACATGATATGCCGCTGAGATCCCAACAGAAAAAAGAAAAAACGTATTCCATTTTAATACAAGGATTAAATCCCATTTTTCTAATTGTCTTAGAATGGTGACCGGGTGAATCCCCACCATTGTGAGCGTCCTAAAGAGCCTCAGGGGAATCACTTGGTGATCACTTCCGTCAGCGCTTATCCAACAGGCGGGCGTGGCGGCTGCTTGTCATGGAGAGGAAAGTGGACCAGCCTAGCGTACCTGTTGCTTGTCCCGGGCGAGGCACTCTCGGTCCCACAGCTGCTGGTCCTGCTTGAGCCTGGTGTGGAGCTTGTGCACCCCGTCCAGGTCGTCCCTCCTCCTGTCCGAATCCTTCCTCTCCGTGTCCTCTCTCTTCCTCTCCAGGCTTCTCTGTTTCTCATGATCCTGGAGCAGGTGGGTGACCAAACATTCTCATTTAAGCAGTATGGTATATGCTGATGTTTTTTTTTGGTGTGGCCTTTATAGTATGATGACGCTGAGGGTGATGCATACCTGGTTGTTTTGAAGGGCGATGCGGAGTTGTGGACGTGGTCCTTCCATGCGGAGGACTTTCTGGACTTCATAGTAACTGTCTTGGAGTGTAACCACGGCCTGCGGACACCAGGGGGAGACTTATACTTACACCACGGGCTACTGACCGGTGGTTCACTGTTGTGGAGCAAAGAGAGTCCAGACACTCTCTTGGGGCAACACTAAAGGTGAACTAAACATCAACCAATGATGTCATGAACTTGATTCCACAGTAATATTTACAGTTTTTAATTTGCATGACAATAAAAAATAAATACATGGAACGTCATGGACAGTCAGGGAGTAAATCCAAACTACGGGCTAAACTTCTAATAGCACACTTGTCATCTACATTTTCCGTAACTACTCACCTGCAGGCTGTAGAGAAGCTGCGTCAGACTCTGGACGCTCTCTGCCACCTACAGGACGCACAGTGTTACTGCACGCACCTGAATCAATCCAACGCAAAATGTTGAAACAAATGAAACTTAAAAAATGTACTGGAGTGAAGTGACCGCACCGTTGCTTGAGTGCCATTGACGTCCCCGCTCTGCTCAGTGGGAGAGTTGCACAATAATCCGTCAGGCCCTGGCCAGTCGCCGTCGGACACCAGCGAGGTTGAGCTCACACTGAGCGTGCTCAGATAATCCGCTATGGTAAAAAGAAAATTTAAATTAACTAAATAAGGAGGCAAATTAAATCACTGGTCGATGGAAAGTAAATAAGATAGCCGTTGTGTGTGTATCATAGTATTATTAATTGATAAATGTCTTACACTTGGCTACATTAAAAAATGTATACCCCTTGACCACTCACTGGTAAAATATAATTTATGCACAGGAATAATGCTGGTAATGCTTTATATTTCAAAGCACAATATAAAATAAGAATAAAAAAGTGAAAAAGAGCAACCATGGACAGCACAACAACACATTCTGTATCCTTCGGCCACACCTTAAATGATTGAAGCGAGATAGAGTGAATTAATAGAATAGATATCAGTACGTTCAGATGGAGACTCCTGGATACTGCCGTGGCTGTTGTAGCTGCAGTTCTCTGGACCCTGGCTGGAAAAGGCTTCCCCAGCCTGCAGAATATTCAACAGCCTCTCCGCTGTGTAACACATAAACCATTATTAGAGTAGTTCAGAAAATAAACACTCACTTTAACCCATTTTTCATGCAGAATAGATTTTATATTTTCACTCTCCGTTGGTAAAAAACGAACACAATACACACTGCTTCAAAATCAATCTACCGTATTCCGGTTTCTTCAAAGTCCAACAACCAAGGCCATAGCTCTCATGTATATAAGATACTTAAATATAATTTTGCTTGGCTGTTTTCTGACAAACTGGCCCCACCCTTCCCACCCTCCTCACCCTCTTTCACAGCGGCTGTAAGAAGTGTGGAAGCCTGTCTTGGCGTGTCGGCGTCAGTCTCAGGCGACGCCAGCAGATGGCGCTGTGTCACCGGCTCTCCTGGTCCAAGCGTTAGTTCCGTCAGCTCGGCATAGAGCTGCAACTTCTCCTCCAGGGTGCTGCATATCTGCTGGTCCTGGCTCAGTAGAGTCTCTGCAGAAAACACATTTGAAAACACACACGTGTTGTCTTATTTGGTTTTGCTTTCCACCTAATTCAAATTGGAAATGATGAGCACATGTTGTGTGGACTCCCCAGCAGGGATTTTGAATTTACAGCGTGGGGGTTGGATGTTTTTATTGACCTTGGAACTTTTGAATCTTCTGAACTCTGGCCTCGGACGCTCGTCTGGCTTCCTCTGACTCAGTGCTGCGCTCCTCCTCCTCCTCTTCCTCAGGACAGCTGAGACACACACACACACACACACACACACACACACACACACACACACACACACACACACACACACACACACACACACACACACACACACACACACACACACACACACACACACACACACACACACACACACACACGTCGTTACGTTTGAAATGGAAACAGATGGATCAGCACAAACTAACACACACACGGACTGCTGCAGACTGGGGTCACTGCAAACACACATGCAGCCGCGTACACACACACACACAAACGCACACCCACACCCACACCCACACACACACACACAGGGCCCACCTCTCCACAGCGTGGCGTATGTGTCGCATCACACACACACGGTCCTCCACCTCCCACAGCGAGGAGCGTACGGTGTCGCATCGCATCGCGTTCCTCTCCTCAGACTGGGTCGCAACACAGTGCATGCAGACCGCGTACACACACACACACAAACGCACACCCACACACACACACACACACACACACACAGGGCCCACCTCTCCACAGCGTGGCGTATGTGTCGCATCCACGCGTTCCTCTCCTCCCTGGTCGCCGTGTGAACCTCGTACATCTCGGGCCCCACGGAGGAGGCGGAGATCAGGAACATCCCTCGCTCCTCATTGGCTACCTCCCTGACGATCAGCTTCTGCAGGGGGATGACGGGCGGCTTCTGGTCCTGGAGCACGGAGGGGTGCATACAAACCCATTCATCGGCTAAAGGGAACTCGCATTCACATTTCTGTATCGACCCCGGAAGGGGGGATTGTTGTTAAAGAAGCAATGTGTACTACTAAGGCCCCCCCCCCCAATCAGTCGGAGGGCAACATTCAGAATTAAAGACACTAAATAACTGTGCTGTCCACTCTGGCTGGCGGGCCCTAGTTGGATGTTCAGGAGTGTGGAAGGTGAGATGAGGAGAGAGATACAAGCTGGCCAGTGTTTTCCTCCGTAGAATACGCCAGTTACACCACGTGATTGCATATAAACACACACACACACACACACACACACACACACACACACAACACACACACACACACACACACACACACACACACACACACACACACACACACGTCTATGTATCTGGAGGTGCCACTGAAACACGTGGGTGCGTACGGAGGTTACGTACGCGTCGAAAGACCATTCTGTACACAAAACCCGTTCATCGGCTGGAGAGAGGCGTCTTGTCTGAAACGCGTGCGTGCGCGTGTGTACGGTTTCACATGACATGCTGAACGTACCACGGCAGCAAACACGTAACGCTGGTCCTTCTCCTGCAGGAACACCAGGACGTCGGTGAGCAGAAGAGCCAGCGTGTCTGGAGGGAGGTAGAGAGAGAGGAGAGAGATTACAGATGTATTCGAAATAATGCCACACCCAACCCTGGCAGGCCATGGTCACACGCTTTCCACCCTGACCCCTAAATACCCTTCGCTTCTTAAGCAGGACAAACATACAATGTGTGTCGCTACAGCATTTGGACATTGCTCTTCTACATAAATAACATTCTCCTTCTCCCTCTCCATCCTCACCCACCCATCGCACCCCCTCTCTCCTGACCCCCACCCCTCCCTCTCCCCCCTATCCCTCCCCTCTCTTCTCTCCCTCTGGTGTCTCTCGCTCTCTATCTGTCCACCTCTTTCTCCATCCCGTTCACCCCCTCCCTCCCCCTACCGCCATCTCTCCTCTCCTTTGCCCATTTCTCTCTCCCCCATTGCTCTCTCCCACTCTCCCCCTCCCCTCTCTCTCTCTCCCTCCCTTTTAACACCTCTCCCTCCTCTCCCCATTGCTCTCTCCCTCCCTCCCTCTCTACCCACCCTTTCCCTCTCCCTCCCTCCCTCCTCCCCCCCCCTCCCTCCCCCCCTGGCTCACCTTTGAGCCGTCCCGTGGCAGTCTTCCAGTAGACCAGGCCCTTGTGCTGCAGCCCGCGCTGGGGGCTGCGGAGGTCCTGCTTGCGGACCACCTTGTCGTTCTTCAGCTTGGCCAGGCTCTTGTTCTCCAGCCGCCCCAGCACCTCCTGCAGCTCCTGGTCCTTCTCGAAGCGACTCACGCTCAGGTCCACCGCCGTGATGATGTCCCGAATCTGGAACAGCGCCCGCGACAGGTGGGCGTAGTCCTGGCTGCCCTCTGTGTGTGTGTGTGTGTGTGTGTGTGTGGGGGGGGGGGGGTTATTGTGCGTTATGATTGGTATATTGTACATAGGAACGATCATGATTACAATTTATGCACACACACTGCCGTGCATGCAGACGTACGCAAAAGAAGCACACGCACAAAAAATAAACACGACGCACACGCACGCACGCACACACACACACACGCACACACACACACACACACACACACACACACACACACACACAGCGCTCCCTACCCTGCGAGTACTGCAGTATCCGTTCTAGCAGTACTGGGTACTTGGTGATGCGCTGAGTGACCAGCAGGATGAACTCTGGCACCTCTCTCCGCTTGACCAGTGACTTATTGCTCTGTTGCTGCGGAGAAACCAACACGGAAGTGGAGGGTCGTCACGCCAGAACACCACGCAGGCCGACACAATCTCCCCTCTCTTTCGGGCCGTCGCCGAAAACATGTCCGACCAGTGACACCAAATAAGGGCCAACGGTGTAGGGTGGGAACACTGGCGCGCCACTTGTGGTGAAGGCCTACCTTGACAAAGAGCTGGAGCTTCTTGTTCTGCTGCTGCAGCTCCTTGAAGAGGTTGACCGCCTCCGTGTGGTGGCTGCAGAAGTCTCCGTACAGCTGCTTCATCTTCTCCGCATTCTCCTCCGAGAACTGAAACGTCAGCGTCCAGCGTGAGCGCGCGCACGTGTGCGTGTGCGTGTGTGTGTGTGGCAAAATTGCAGTCAGGCATGTACATTTTTTTTGTTTTCTTTGCATGTTAGTTTGTGGATATATATACTTATATGCATATATACACACATGTGTGTGTTTGTGTTAATGAGTTTATGTTTTCACGTGTGGTATGCATTATATAGCCATTTCTGTCTGTGACATACATATATATACATCTACACATATATACACACACACACACACACACACACACACATATATATATAAACATGTGTGATTATTTATGTTTAAGTAATACATACGTACATATGCGTTTGTATATAAATAAATTTACACATTGTTTACATGCCTTCACCTCCCTCCCTCCTCCTCCCCCCTCCCCTCCCCCCCTCCCGCCCTCCTCCCTCCCCTCTCCCCCTCCATCCTCCCTCCCTCCCATCTCCTCCCCCCCCTCCCCCCCCTCCCTGTGTGCGGGGGCGTTCGGCGTTGGTCCCCCCCGTGCGGCCTGCTGACCTGCTGCAGCAGGAGGTCCCCTATGTTCTGGATCAGGTAGTTGCGGGGCTGGTGGGCCTGGGAGCTGGCCTGCCGGCGCTCCTGCAGCGCCCCGAACAGGTTCCTGTGGAACAGCAGCAGGGGGTCCAGGCAGGGGAAGACCCGGGCCACGCAGGCCCAGTCCAGCTGCAGCTCCTCCAGCATGCCCCGGCGGAACACCTCCGCCATGACGGTCAGCGTCTGGATGTGGTGGAGCTCTGTCTGCATCAGCTCTGGGTGGGGAGTTTAAATAAATAATAAAATGTGTTCATATACACAATAAAATGTATACTACTAATCCTATTCTGTCTTTTAGAAAGGAATACCTTGAGGCAAACATAGAGCCTTAGATACACCTTTTTAGACACCAATTCAGACAATGAGCAGAACTTTATACCACAAAAATACCCCATCCATCCATATGAATCCATACATATATAAATGTATACAACACATTCAGTTCAATGGGTGTTCAAACTTCATAGTGGTACTGCATCACTTCCTGCTGCTAACCTTGATTGGCCCCAGCAGCTACTTAAACAGTAGTGAGAGACACACACAGGCACACTGAATCAGCGCCGTGTCAAACAGCGTTGTTTTGATCCCAGGCAGAGAGAGGCATGCTGGGATTGTTTGACATCAACGGGCAGCGCTCCTAAAAGGAGTTTCCCCAGCGTAGCGTCCCATAAACAAGGGGGACATCAGTTCTTTCCAGGAACAATCCCTTGTCCTCTGCAAAGAGGATGTGGTCATGTGTGAGATGCTTGGGATCATAAAAAATTAAAAAGCGAGATGAATGGAAGCCTAAAAATAACTCTGGCGTTCTACTTTTTTGTTGGCGTACTGTGAATGAGGACCTCACGGTCCTCATTCTCAGAATACAGGCTGTTGTTTGGAACAATACTACTAGACCCAGAGAACACGGGTATGTTACAGTTCTCCAAAGCTTAATGCGACACCGTTGTCTCTTCTCAGGCTGAGCCAATGAATGAAGAGAAGGAGGTTCAGTCAAAAGCAGTATAGATGTGAATATGAAGTCACTCCCCACCAACTATCAAACACATGCATGTGTGTGTACACACACACACACACACACACACACACACACACACACACACACACACACACACACACACACACACACACACACACACACACACACACACACACACACACACACACACACACACACACACACGTTGTCTCACCGTAGATGACGTCCTGTCGCTTGATGGTGCGCTTGTCGTGCAGCCGGCAGTACTCTGAGCTCACTGCCAGACTCCAGGATTCCACCTCCAAGCCCAGCAGCACAGCTGAGAGCTCACTGAACAGCGGCGTGTCCACTGGTTCTTCAAGCAAAAATAAAAACACAACCTCTCGTCAGTCATGCGGGGTGGCGAACCGCTGCCTTGGGTCTCGTCTCTCGTGGCCCCTTAGTGGTGGAGGCACTGGCCACTCGGCTACATCGGCGCGCATATTAAGAGTCCCCTCAAATGTAGCATACGGCCAAGTGTCAACCCTCGACGGTGAACTCACAACTGTCATTCATAAACGACGACAGCACAACACTGACGACATGAATTCGGTTTTCAATGTAGAGAGAGACGTCCGGCCACACTTCCTTTGGAGCACACATAAAGTGTGAATGGACGTAGCAAACGACGGCGATGGCGACGCAGCGTTTAAGGGGGGAGCCACGTGTCACGGGACTCATCGTCACGGCCTCACCTTCTGCGGGGGCGGCGGCGACGACGGGGTCGCTGGACGGGGGCGTCAACGCGGTCTGCATGGCCTCCTCAGAGAGAGAGCTCCGGCTTAGAGAAGCCGCTCCGGCCTCACCGCCCACACCCGCTACGTCACTCAGATGCCGGCTGGCGGGATCAAGAAGTCAGGACATTAGACTTTTACACACATCAACACGGTGCGCGCGCGCTGTGTGTTTATGTGTGTTTTGTGTATGTTCTGTGAGCATCAGTCTGCAGGACTGTATGATAGCATGTCTGTGCACGTCTGCGCGTGCGCGTCTGTTGCTCGTGTGTGTCTGTGCGTGTGTGTGCGCGCGCATAATACGGCAGACTACCTGCAGTCTGTGGAGATGGAGAGGCTCTTGGAGAGAGGAGCCGTCTCCCTCTTCTCTCTGGCTGCTGTGTTGAGAGAGGAGGAGGAGGAGGGGGAGGAAGAGAGGGATGAGGAAGTGTCCTTTGCAGAGTCTGGCGAGAGGGTTTTGGAGAGAGAAAGAGCGGAGGGGGGAGGGGGGGGGGAGATGATGGGGGGGGGGCAAATGACAGGAGGATTAGGTCAGACGTTGGCGTCTCTGCGATTCTCAAAACAAATACGTCTGTTTAAAGTTTCAACTTTTTGTTTATGCGGAGTGAAACGGCTGCCTTATTGTAACTCAGTGGGGAGGTCTGTGTTTGTCAAGGTTTATTGTTTCACTGGGCAAGAGAATCATGTCAATAATCGTAAAGCGTGCAAAGCGCGGTCGCACAAGCTATATATCACACACACAGATTATTTGGTGTGACCGGCACTTATGAAAGTCTGTAAAAGACTGAACACAGCTTCCCATTGGACACCCCCTCTTTCAGTTAATGTTTAATAACCCCCCAGACTCTTTAGTCCACTATATGAGTACCAGAAATGTGCAAAAACATCCAAATAGTTGTGTGCACACAGGCAGACTGTGTGCATAGCCCCCCCCCAAACACACACACACACGCACCCCCCCACCCCCACCCCCACACACACACACACACACACACACACACACACACACACACACACACACACACAGCCCCCTCTGCACCGGGGAGGGATATAGAAGTCGTTACACTTTAACCGATAATGAACAACAGGGTGGGAGAGACGAAAAGGGGGAGGTATCATCCCTAACTTTCTCTGTGGGGGGTGAGGGGGGGATGGGGTGATTAGGGGGGGGGGACAGGTGGATGTAGTTTGAAGGTCGTTAGGACGTGGCATGAGGAGAGGGGGCATGCGGCGGCGAACTCACTCTGTGGGAGCGTAGACGCCTTGCTCTTCGTCGCCAGCGCATTCTTGTCCTGCGGCTTCTGCGGACGAACATTAAGAGGGTATGAGCGTCACACTTTGGGCACCGCACACCGTTTGCTGGGGACATCGATACACATCGGAGTTGGATGCAGGAGAGCAGTGCGTCCGCGGAATCCACAGCGTGAGAGTTTTGGTCATTGTTGTTGTTGTGCGTAATGGGATGGCGTGTGTGTTGGCAGAGGAGGGTGAGTCACCTTTCCACAGGGAGGTACGGAATCTCGACAGCTCTTGTGGACACTCAGGGAACAGCCTGTGACGAAAAGCAAAACACAATCAAACGATTAGATGGATAAGCAAGCGAGACCCACTCCATCAACAGGTGGTCGGCAGAACATTTCCCCTTTCAAACAAAAGCCTAACTGTTTATAGTCACGTTGGGAGAAAAACAGTGTTGACATCATTACTCAAAAAAGAAAGAAAACATTCAGCGCAACGTTCATGATGTAGTCGTGTTAGCGACTACACAGACGCTAAAAATAGAGGAGCCCTGGCCCAGAGGAGGGAACTCACTGAAGCACTGCAGAAGGTCCTTCCCAGGAACGGGCCGGTCACAGGCCACGCAGACTGAAGGGCCCGGGGGGCCACTGGCCACCACAAACTGGTGGCCATTAGCACCTCCGGTCTTCTGCTTTCCCTCCTTCACCTCTTTCTCCTTCACCTAGAAACACCAGTGCAGGGAGACCCGCTGTTTAGCCGCGCTACTGGGACGAAACACAACGGGCCTTGGCGGAGAATACGAAAAAACAAAAAAAGCTGAGAGAACGACGGTAGTACGGATAGGAGGGAAAGAGAGGCACGTCACATCCTGGTGGGGACAGCTGTTGGAGCCGATCGTCTGTGTCACAGGGGCCTCTGAGTGGGCTTATGTCTATTGACTTGGTTAAGGTCCACGGAGACCACCGCTAACGCAATGTTTATTTTCTTATCAAACTTTTACAAGGTCGTCCGAAGCGCGCGTGCGCGTGCGCGTGCGTGTGCGTGTGTGTGTGTGTGTGCGTGTGTGTGCAACACTCCCGTGGACGTTGTGTGTAGGAGTGAGAGAACAGTATGGTGGAATGTGTTGTTGTGGTGGTACGTGTGTGGTGCAACACTCCCGTGGACGTTGTGTGTAGGAGTGAGAGAACAGTATGGTGGAATGTGTTGTTGTGGTGGCTCACGCTGTGCTGGGGGTCTCTGCATTATGTAAGAGGACATTTCACTGCGTCCCGTTGCTAAGATCTAAAGGACAGGGAATTTGACCCTCTCCCCCAAATAAAACGGCCCTGCACGCGGACAATGGCTCAGCGGCCCTAGTAACCTAGACCGGTGTGTAAAAAGGGTCTGGGTGACATCTTCCAAGACGCAGGACGGCGCGTTCCCCTCGCGGGTTCCCTGGGGGGGGCTGCTGCTGTAAAAAGGTGGAGGCCCTGCTCACCTTGGTCTTGCTGCGGGTGCTCGACATCCTGCTCTTCAGGAAGCTGAAGGTGCGGCTGACTTTGTACTTCTCCGACTCGACCTTCGAGGGGATTATGTACTTGTCCCAATCCTCCTCATCCTCGATCCTGTAACGGCGCCCAAACATGTCGACAGTCACCAAGGGGGGCCCCATCGGGGTGGCGTCAGACGCTGTCCGAGCACCAGTGTGCATTGTGACCAACGCGTCAAGCGTTCTCGTGGTTATGATGCAGTTACGATACAGATACATTGTGAGGCGGTGAAGCTGTCTTGCAGTGGGTTTTGCTGCTGATAGATTTCATGCGGTCACAAGAGGAATGTCCAGCCTGCCGTGTTTCCAGCACCCTGGGGCGCGGCAGGCCATCACTCTTGAGGGACATGCTTGGCATGCTGGGGGAGGCTTCGTACCGACAGCTCGGCCCCCCCCCTAACCAGGTCTAGTCTAGGCTATTTATAGCACGACCTCCACGAGATGCAATTAATGAAAAGGCTCACTCATAGAAACCTACGTTAGGGTAGCGACTAAAGACTAAAGACTAGAGACGCTCCCGCTGGAAGGCGAGCGACCAGAAAGGACCCCCGTACGGCCCCCGTGCATGGTTGAAAGCATTCTGTGTGTTGTAGAGAGAGAGGGGAAGGCCGTTAGTAGTTTCAACCATGAACAAGAGGCGTTGCAGTGTAATCCAGACAGGCATGAGGTAAGGAAAGCGGGGTCGTGGTGGTGCTGGAAGAGCTGAGGGGCTCCGATCGTGGTGAGAGGTGTTCGAATGGGTTAGGCCCGAACCAGGGCATGCGTCAAGGGGGGGCTGGGAATCTACACGCATGCATGTCTGCGAGAGGACGTGTTGTTATGCGATGATGACGTACTCCTTGAGGAACTCAGTTAGGGTAAGGTGTTGGATGGATGGGCTGCCCTCCTCCTCTGCGGATTGGGCCCGCTTACGGAAACCCAGAACCCTGCGTGGATATACAACACACCTTAGGTCCGGTTCCTATGTCCTACTGCTGGAGCTAACCTCTTCCCTCAACGACCGTAGGCTCAACCCACTCAACGACGTCATTGATGAACGACGCCATATAAGAAAAACTAAAAAAAAAAATATATATATATATATATATTTCTTCTTTTAGAATCTCTATTTGTTTTAGGTAAAATATATTTACTAATCTATATACATATGCCTAATATTAAGGGGTGAAATGGTATGTTTATTGATATTTATTAATTAGCTTATTTTATACATACATTTTTTATTAGGAATCATCCTACTTCCTACAAACTCAAATATTAAGACAGTGTTGAGTTTGTTTATAAATGCATTATAGAGATACATGTTTCTTCAAATTTAGGAAGCATGGGGGGGGGGTAAAGTAGTATTTGTGATCTTGTATAGCTCACATATGTATATATATATATACATACATATAAATAAACGTATATGAAGATTTAGTAAATAGTTAATTTAATTTGCACAATATCATCTGGGGAGATTTACGGCAATGCATGTTGATTAGCAAATGAAATGTAATTAGAGCATGATAAGCCAGTTAGATGAGATAAACGACAGAAGGGACATTACCGGCCTGTTGCGGAGGGAAAATAGATACACTATGAATGAAATGTAAGCTGGTTAAAGAAACGGTAGAACGGCAACACAACACACACTGATCTCTGGCCTCGACCAAAATCAATGTCCACATCGATACCTTCGATTACATCTGATGCTAAGCGGGAATGGTGGCAAGAGCAAGAATCTGTTTACTCAGGGTTATTTTGAGGTTGCAATCAGAGTGTTTTCTGGCCTCTGGGCCTTGTAACAGGAAGTATGTCACATCCTGCCCTGCCAGACCCTGACCACTGGTTTAATGTTGGAAACTGCAAATGAGTGTGTGTGTGTGTGTGTGTGTGTGTGTGTGTGTGTGTGTGTGTGTGTGTGTGTGTGTGTGTGTGTGTGTGTGTGTGTGTGTGTGTGTGTGTGTGTGTGTGTCTCTGAATATATGCATGTGTGTGCATGCACGTGTCTATGTGTGTGCATGCAAATATCAGTGTGTGTGTGTGTGTGTGTTAGAATGTGAAACAGTGTGTGAGAATATGTGAGCAAGAGACTGTGTGTGAGTGTGCGTATGTGCCTGCATTCAAATATCAGTGTGTGTGTGTTAGAATGTTTAACAGTGTGAGAAGGTGTGAGCGAGTGTGTGTGTGAGTGTCTGTATGTGTGTCTGTGTGTGAGCAAGAGTCTGTTTAAGTGTGTGTATGTCTGTGTTGCTCATGTTTGTTTGTGTGTGTGCGTGTGTGTGTGTGCGCATGTTTGTGTGTGTTAGTGTGTGTGCATGTGTAGGCACATCCAGGCAAACCTCAAATCTAGTGGACAGCATTGTTGCCCTAAAAACGAGAGGAAGTCTGTTGTATAGTTCTACAACCCCACAGAGGCTTGACAATCTTTCCAGAGGCCGGTGAAATTATAGACTAGCTGTACCTCTTGTCTCTGGTTGTCGCCGTCACACTGTAGGCTCTCTGCTCTGAAAACAAAGAAAAAGGGAGGAATAACACAGGACCAGTCAAAATATGTAGCTCATTTCGCACCAGGCCAAAAGGGAGATTTGCCATCATTTGGCGGATAGCAACCATCATTTCCAATTATGCTGATTAGAGCGAGAAAGAGAGCGAGCGAGCGAGAGAGAGATTCTACGGAGAGGCAAAAAGTAAACAAAAGATTCCCTGAAAACTCCTGGGTCCAGAAGCCCCCCGCAGAGACAGAGGAAGCAGGGGAAAGAGACTTCACTGAAAAAACAGACAAGGAAGTGAGTGGGAAAAAAAACAACAACAGGGAGAAGAGAACAAATATCCGAGATGAGAAACGCTTAAGACTTTTCTCAAAGTAGAAGACTAAGCAGTTCTGTTAAGAGCATTTCTCTGAAGTCTTAAATCATAAAAACCTTTTGTATTTCGAGCTGGCAGGTTTTGGAAGACATTCAAATGGTTGAGTTACGCATGTCAAGATTGGTTTAATTCATACACATTTGAAACAAAAATAAGCTTTAGAGAAACAATCTGTTCTACGGTTTCCAGCATTCAGAATTAGCACATCAAAGCAGCACTAAACACATTCTGCCATTAACCCTTCAGCAGGCCAGCAGACAAATATCACATGACTAGTATGCTAGTATAATATAGTATTCTAAAGCTTTGTGCTGTGTATGGCTGTTTTCCCTATTATGTTTAATGAATAAAAGAGGATATTTCCAACCCTGTTTTGGCACCATTCATTCTACAGCCCTATAAAGCAAAACAGCACATTGTCCTTCAGGTCACCCCAAAAACGGTTGGCCCACCACGCTTGTTATTCTTTGGGTTCGTCTTGCGCCTGACCGTGACGTTATACTTACGAACTTAGTTAAGACGAGAGATGGATATAGAGAGAGAAAAAGCCTGAAGTAGAGAGGTGGAGAGTAGGGTGATTGTCACATCTACACAGGACAAAAGATGACCTCTCTTAGAGCCGAGGTGCTCACTAGCTCCACACACACACACACACACACACACACACACACACACACACACACACACACACACACACACACACACACACACACACACACACACACACACACACACACACACACACACACACACACACACACACACACACAAACAAACAGGTGCATCCACACACAAACACAGGCACAAACAACGCCCACTCAGCGTGATATAATTAAAGGCAACCGTCATAATTGTACAACTTCTAAGGTTTCAGAGTGGTACTATGTTCCATCATTAAAGATCTAAGACCTGGTACAGTAGTGATTTCATTAATTGTTAAAAAAAAATCAAAAAACAATTGTAATCATACCAATAACAAGGTTATATTTGATCACTCAATATTCTTACTTTATACAGCTGTATGACTGAGCGTGCGCACAACAGAAAAATGTTTTGTGGTTGCAGATGGCTTCCATTCTCCGAATCCAGAGACGTTTACTGGGGTGTCAGGTTCCTAGACCTCTGCCTTGCCATGCCAGTTGAACTGAGATGCAAGCATCTGGTTCATTTGAATAACTGGGCTAACCTCAAAGTATTAGCTGAAGCTTATTGTTGGCTTCCTACCGTGCACTGCTGCTTATTATATCAAGCACCCTTTATAGCCCATGACCATAGCCTGACAACAATGTCATGACTATGCAGCCCATACTAAAATACACAAACTATACTTCTGGGACCACCTTGAGGGATATACACGGTGCAAGCAGCACTCAACATGTGCCTGTTTTGGCTCCCGAAGGTGACAATGTGTAAGCAATGGCGTGCAGCCAAAGGTTGGAGTGATTTATGAAATCTGTCTGCGTGCTTCCTTTTCTGGACATGTGCCCCCATTTGTCCCGTTCAGCTGCACGACGGCCGCCACCCCCCCCCCCCCCCACCACCCCTCTTCCCCTAAGAAACAGAAAGGTCATAGGTTGCACGGGGGCAAAGTTCACCCACCTTCTGCCAGGTCCGAGATGGCCGCCTCTCGGTTTAGCAAGGGCCTGGTCGGCTTGGCCTTGGGGGAGGAGTAGGAATAGGAGCGCAGACGAACCTCCGCGTCGCCCTCCTGGGACGGGAGACACCAACGGAGGAAACGGGTGAGGGGGTTAGCTGGATGAGGAGGTGGAGAGGTCCATCTGAACCTGTGGTTCTCAACCTGTTGGGCTGACCGGCGCTCACACTGACTTTTAAAGTCGGCGGGGTTATGCACGGGGTCTTATACATTATTGCTCGGATATGATTGCAGTTTTCACACAAGAATCAGCAGTTCAAGCTTCGTTATGGTCGCCGTTTCCTCATTTATCACTGGCAGGGGGTATTCCCTGAATGAGACAGATGTGTTATTTTTTAATCTATACTTAGACTACTGAAAAAGGGAGTCAATCACACAAAATTCCACGGCCCACTTGAGGGCAACCGCTGAGCAAGACGATTTCTGAAGAAACCCTCACTTCAGCGCTACGATACGGCAACTTGGACGATGTTAGAATGTGATAATCCTCAAGCAATCAACTCAAAAAGTCTTGCGTTGCCTTTTTCCTACGTCTAACTCTCATATTCATAAAAAAAAGATAGCATTTTTAAAAAGTGCCACGTGCTAGTTTAATCAATTGATTCCGATTATTTCTCCAATAGTTGTACCTGGGTTGATTTGTGCGTGCTGTCGGAGAGCGACTGGTTAAAGTCTTGCAACGTTTCGCCGGAGCCCTTTTCCTCGGCTTGGGCGCTGGGCTGCTGCCTTGGATCCACCACAGGGTAGGAATGGCAGAAGATATCTTCGTCACCGCTCCCACACTCCACACTGGGGCTGCTTACGTACAGCATTGATGACAAAAGGACAAACAGACGTGTGGGTCAAACAACACAAGCTTTGAAGTATGAACAGGCATCGTTGTCGTCATCGTCATCATCATCATCATCATCATCATCATCTTCCTCCTCCTCCTCTCCACACAGAGTGGTTTGGGTGTCTGTGGAATCTACGCCCAGCCTCGCTCGGCTGGGCGTAGATTACGGCGCTCGATGAGGCCGAACCACCTCAGTCTGATTGTTAACAGCACTAGGTCCATGTCATGGATGCCGAGAATTCTGAGGAGAGAGTCTGAGCTGACCTCATCCCTGGCCTTGATATTAGCGTCAGGGATGTACTGCAACTGAAGGAAGTGTCACGATCCAGGGTCAACATTGCCATTTCCCCCAAAAAATAAAAGCCTCGTGAGGGGCCGTGCGGGAACGGAAAGCATCGGTAGGAAGGTAGTTTGAAGTCACGCCTTTCCATTGAATTATAACGAAAGAAAACGGCTCTATTGTGACTCAAAGGTCTACAGCAGTTAATGTCAAAAATGAATAAATGCTGGAATACGCTCGATTGTAATACATCTCACTCTACAAGTAAAGAAGAAACAATATTTTTGTCCTTTGCAAGGAAAAAATATGAATCAAAGTGGAGTTAAAAAAAAAATGAAAATAAGTTCCATGACTTTTTTTTTCTTCCAGCTAACAAAACAAACTGATTCATCTTTGAACGCAGCCTTCGCGTGCTGCTCTCAAACCTTTTTGTTCAAACAAAGCGGTCAGCGGCACTCAGCGGCCCGCGTTTTCAAACACACTCACCGCATTTCAAGTGCTTATTTACGTCTTCAAATTTCTGCCTGAACAAAACGTCATAGACCCAGCGGATGAAGAAGAACGAAAAAAACAAAGCCGGCGGCCCTACCTCAAACTCCGGACCGGCTCTGGCAGGCTGATGCCCCTGCAGTGCAGCCCGGGGGAGAGAGGCGCACTGGGCTGGGTCTGCCGCCTGTGTCCCTCGAACAGCCGGAAGGCGGAGGCCAACGGGGAGGAAGGAAGGGACGGGGAGGAAGCGAAGGGAGAGCGAGGCGAGGCCGCGGGGGAGGACGGCGTCCTGTGGAGAGCCCCGACGGGGGGCTGCGGTGGTCCCCCTTCTCCGTTCTCCCGGGGTGTGGACGGGCGTCCGACCTGGTGGCTCTTGGAGAACGGCGAACCCCCACCAGGGCTGCCCGCCTGGGTCTCACAGCCAAACCCATCTTCCTCCTCCTCCTCTTCCTCCTGCTGCTGCCCTGGAGAGCGGTACTTTATGTCCACATCGTCCACCTGGAAGGGAAATTAAAAACCAAACAAGTAGATATTATAAAGCCATAAAACACAATCGTTATTATTGTTCGGTCACCAACCTGCCGGCTCCCCTTTAACTTTTCAACAGTTGAGTGTTATTGTACATGTCAGGATGGATTTAAAGACCCATGATGAGGTTGCCGTGGTTATCTGAAGTCCCCACTCACCTGGTCCACCAGCATGGCATTGGCGTACACTCGGTCTTTGCCATGTATCATGGCCGACAGTCTGGCGGCCGCGGCCGAGGTAGAGGACGGGGCCGGGTGTTTCCTTATCGGCTGGCCTTTCTCTAAAGAGCCGAAAGCGAGACAGAGAGGGAGGGCGAGAGAGAGAGAGAGAGAGAGAGAGAGAGAGGGATATTACAATTTGGGTTTCCCAAGCAATGGAAAGTAACTGCAGACAAACAAAGGAAGTGACATGGGCATCCTGGGAGGTTGCTTGCCATTGTTCCAAGATTAACCCCCCCCCCCGTATATGTAAATGTGTGCGTTTCTTTCACATGAATGCGATTCCCCCCATAACACGGACCGCGATGTTCATAACATGTGAGCCCCCATAATGTGTCGGCTCCACCCCGTCGTCGTCATGGCAACTGAGTGGAAATTGCCTCTGCCGGAGGGAACACAGTCGCATTATGAGCCACACTTCCTTCACAGTAGGGACACTGTGGCCAGGAGCCTGGCCCCCTGGGGCTCCTGCCTCTCCAAACACAAACAGTCGACTGGCGGGATGTTACGGCAGGGCTGTGTGTTAGGAAGAGGTTCAAAGAACACGCCATGTACACAGAGAACATCACGGCTCACGCCACTCAGCACGCTGGGCTGTGCCCAAAACAAGCGGCAGATTCACAGTGCATGAAGTGTAGGTGGGAATTCATAAAGTATGAGTTAGAGGTAGGGTTTAACTTTGAGTACGTCTTTCTTCTCTAACCCTACTCTCCCTTTAGTTAAATGTTGTTTAACAGCCAAGTTAAAGTTTATGCTTCTTCTGCTTACAGCCATCGAGGGCACAAAGGTAGTCAAACACACGGCTTCATCGTCTTTGATAGAGCAAGACGCTTACAGTAAAATGCATATCAATGTAACCAGGTAGGAAGCAATTGTGTCTAAACAATGCGTCAGATATGTATGAAACAAGGCATTGCTAGCAACACATGCTAAACTAAACAAGCTAAAGCCATTGACATGAAGGTCAAGCATTTAGCTGTAATGAATGGAAAAGTGAATTGCATTGTATATGATTTAGCCTAACCACACTGCAGCGCAATAACCATCAACCCCCCCCCCCCCCACCCACCACCCCCTCCCCAAGCAGACGATTGACTCCAAACAATGGAGTCATGGTCCAGCGATGGCGCCAATGACATCGAAAAGCATGTCTTCTTTTCCCCATCTTCGCCAATGTTTCCTCTCTGCCTGAACCAGTGTTTCATAAACTATGTGCGGGGACCCACAGTGGTTCGAGATCCATCTGGGAGTGGGTCATGGCCTGACAATGCAAAGAGGGAATCTCAGAAAACTCGAGACGACACCGAAATTGGTGCAGTTAAAGAGTTTCGTCAAAGGATGCCCAATTCCAGTGTTCCAGAGTTTTTCGGCGTGATTGTGGTTGGGTCCGACCGCACTGAAAAACTGGTTCTGAATAACCCCTGACCTTGTTCATCTAAGCGGTCATGAAAAGAGTAAAAATGAACCCATCGGTTATCTACGTCTCCAGGTTGCTGTCAGGGAAGGTGAAGGGAAGGGAAGCGCAGTGTTTGCAGCACGCAGTAAATCAGACACGCGATTGGCTTGGTGCTTTGTTTAGGGGGATGGAAGACCATCCATCTGAACCGGGGGGAGTCGAGTGACGGCACTGACGAGGACACCAGATGATTTGTGCTCCGAACCAACACATCAAACATGGCGGGAATAGAGCGCAGTGCACGTACCGCAAACCACAACAGGATGCTAAAGACCACGCTCCACTCCATCAACGGCTCGGGCCCCTGAATCAGCCCACGTGCACCACTTGTAAATCTACTTAAACGACAGTTCACTGCGGTTCGAATCCAGAGATGAGAGGAGTAGCAAAGCACTGTTGAAGTTCAAGTTCAATAAAAAAACAAATGGCTTATAAGCTTTGAGCGCCGATTCACAATTTTGACTCAATAACGGTTGACCTTTGACGTGGGACACTGCTTCGGCACGTATCTACGGTAGTTCTGGTTCCACCTCAGATCCGAAGTGGACGGAGTAACTGGATGTGGGTCAGAAGGTGCTTTAAATATGGAGAAGACCCCGGGTTTTGGGGCCGGTCCAAATCCACAGCTGGCAACTGGGGGGCCAGATCGTTCACACACTTCTGACCCATAAACTCCGGCTCGGTGAGCATTACTGTCATCCGCTCGGATCTGTGTGTAACATTTTACCAACCGGGTCAAAAACAATGAGCTAGACGGGTCAGGTAGAGCTGAGAGAAATTGGTTCCCCTGCCCTGGAGAAGGTGTCATAACAAAACAATATGCGGCGAGCTCCCGTTTCGGACACGGCTTTAAAGAATGTCCATTTTTTTTGCACGGGGGTATGGGGAGGGGGGGGGAGGGGTTGTTTTTACAGGACGCTGCTGCTGGGAATGCCGGCCGCATGGGATACTGTGAATAAATCCCAATGTGACGGACAAGAAATACAGTAGCACCGTTTCAGAGAGAGAGAGAGAGAGAGAGAGAGAGAGAGAGAGAGAGAGAGAGAGAGAGAGAGAGAGAGAGAGAGAGAGAGAGAGAGAGAGAGAGAGAGAGAGAGAGAGAGAGAGAGAGAGAGAGAGAGAGAGAGGAGAGAGAGAGAGAGAGAGAGAGAGAGAGAGAGAGAGAGAGAGAGAGAGAGAGAGAGAGAGAGAGAGAGATTAACAAAGAGTGCAGTCAGTGCCATGTTTCCACATTGTGGCAGCTCAACATCGAGTGTGACCCTCCAAAACGGCACAGACCCAAGGGGGGAGAGAGACAGACAGACAGAATAAGTGAGTGTGAAAAAAGAGGTAGTGAGAAGCAGGACTATCACAAGGAGCCTTTCTCAAGCTTCTGCTGTTTTTCTTGTGGCTGGTGAACTTACCTTCAGCGTAGTTTAGATAAACAGAGGAATCAGTAACCACAAAGCAGTGTTTTGTGTATTGTCTGAGTTTAGTAAAGCTCATAGGTTTGCAGTTTCACGGCTCTCATGAAGCGACTATCTAAGAGACTAAAACAAAGGAATACCATGTTGGAAGGAGCTGGGATAGCTAGAATAACAAGTATGGTTTGAACTGAGAAGTAACTAAACACTATGGAGGGCTTCACTGCCTCAAGCCCCCTTTTGAAGCTTTCATGGGCCTTTCTTGTCAGATTAAAAAATAATAATAATAATAATTGCATAACAATTGTCCTCCAAGATCTACAAATCAACTGCTCGGGTCATGACACCTGCAAACTAACACGCTGGGATCCAAGAATTACAGGCTGTGCGCTCGCTATGTATTTATCTTCACTGCACGTCACCCAGACAGTGTGTTTCCCAGGGGGGGGGCCGGACACACAGCGCACTGCAGTCCTGTCCCTCAGACAAGGGAAACAAACAAGGCCTCTGCACACCTGAAACCACACTTTACAGGTGCAAGCGCACGTGACAACGTCTGATCCCCCAGTCGCCTTTTCCTGTGCCGCTCACAGACTGGACATTATTAAACTACATTCACCACTCAAAAAACAACAAGCCGAAGGCCGTGCCTTGGGTTTCACTCAAGACTTTTTTTGCGCAGTGGGATGAATTTCACAAACCAATAACAGAGATAGTGTGAGCAAAGTTTGGTTTTGTCAATCACAATTAAGCTGCAATAACACGGGCTATCTGTCCGAGTGCTTATGGTGAGAGAGCAGGGCGAAGATGACTGGAGCAGAGCCATGACACAGGCCTGGCAGTAACCCGATCTGCATCTCTGACTGGTCTCTGACTGGTCTCTGACTGGTCTCTCTCTCTCTCCCCCTCTTCCTCTCTCTCTCTCTCACTCTCTCTCTCTCTCTCTCTCTCTCTCTCTCTCTCTCTCTCCCTCCCTCTCCCTCTCTCCCTCTCTCCCTCCCCCCAAACATACACAGACACCCTAGCACACTCATAACAACTTTTTTTAACCACCGTGGTCAGATTCAGGGCTATTTTAGGGGTTCATCTTTTGCTGATAATCCCCTGCGTGGGAATGGCCCCTGTACATGCATAGGCCTCGATGCAAATTATGTCCATGGCAATGTTGGATTACAGGATTATTTCAGTTGTTGTTTGTGGTCTAACAGCAAATTAATCACAATAACGACCCACCCCTGTGGCCCAAAGAGGAGAGTGACTTAAACACAGATGTTTAAAGTTGTTGCTGCTGTACGCTTAAAAGAACCCACCTCTGACAGCAGGCGTGATGTTTGTATTGGCAAGCACCCCAGTAAAGCTACACAGTCTCACTTCATGGTAGTTGTAGTTCTAACATTAAGCCAAGATATTACATCAGCACCATCTCTCTCCCTCTCTCCCTCTCCCCCTCTCTCCCTTTCTCTCTGCTTAAATGGAAGATACAGGGTGGTATGAAGATGTCTAGATCAACAAGCAGCTCTACGTGGCTGGCGTGGTCATCTGACATTCCCCAACGTACTGTCAGATATCAGGTTACATCATTAGCAAACACACCGCTATCCAACTGATTGACACGTGCCTGCGCTGGGAACCTCTTTGGGCCAGGATTTTGGAACAGAAGTGAGGGGTAAATATATGAACCGATTTGATAAGAGAGCAGTAAAACAGTGCCATGGGGGGGGTAGTGCCGGTGGCGTTTTGTTATCAGACGCTCGACTTGTGGTTGTGACGACAGTGTCATGGATAGCATGTAAATATGCATCATCTTAACCTGCTTAGAAATTCTATGATGGTCAAGACTCGTGCCATGTAAAAGATGAAAGACTCACATGCAGATTTAAGGTCATGTAAGCCAACACAAACAAAGCATATCGGGTTCAGAAGGAGAATATTGACTCTGCACTAGACACGCTGTTTGGCAAAATGTTCAGCAGTTACACAACGTTTACCAGGAACATTTGGGAGTCCACATCTTTTTGACCAATACATCAAAACAAAACCACCCTGAGCAAACAATGCAAATTAAAAACAGTGGAATCGAGGCAAGGACACAACCAACCTCAGAGTATACAAGATGTTTGTGCATTACCTTTCTTCCTGCGTATCCTCATCTTGGGGAAAGAGGGCCAAGAGTAATTGAAAGGAGAATCCGAATCCGAATCCATAACTTGATATCCGCAACTTACATAGAGTTCCCCCCCCCCCCTCCAAAACCGGCACTGGGGACTTTCAATAAATAACAAAAAAAAACCTGCTCACTGGATCTCCATTTTGTGCCGTGTGAGGAACACTGCGTTAGTAGCTTCTTCCACAGTCTGTGCAGGAGCCTTGACACTTCAGGAGTGAGCCAGCATGCTCAGCCCGGCAACCCCCTCCAACCCCCCCTTACAGTCCTTTGCACCCTCCCTCCCCCCCCTCCCCCGTACACTCTCCAAATCCAATGCCCGGCGCAGCGACGAAACAAGCTACTCTCCACGCTCGGTCCTCCACACCCCCTAGTCGCCCCGAGCCGCGGCAGACAGTCCTCGGTCGCCCCTCTGTTATTCCGGCTGGTAACTTCTACTTTGCCTGTGCTGTCTCTCTCCCCTGAGCCCTTCCAATCCTGAGAGAATCTCGGTCACTCATTCACCCCCCCCCCTCACTACAGCCACACATGGCAGTGAGAGAGAGAGAGAGGGGGGGGGGGGGGAGAGAGAAAGGGGGTGGGGCAGAGGGGGAGCTCAACACATGCTGACAGGAGAAGGGGGTGTATGGTATTGACGGATGGAAAGAGTGACTGAAGGGGGAGAGAAAGAGAGATTGAGGGGTGTGTGTGTGTGTGTGTGTGTGTGTGTGTGTGTGTGTGTGTGTGTGTGTGTGTGTGTGTGTGTGTGTGTGTGTGTGTGTGTGTGTGTGTGTGTGTGTGTGTGTGTGTGTGGGGGGGGGGGGGGGGGGGGGGGGGGGTGGTCACCCACACACACATACAGCACAGTGACTCAGGAGCTACAGTGACGCTGAAGAGGCGAGCAGGCCGGGTCTGGCTGTGTAGCGTTTCGGAGACACAGAAGAAATCATTAACTTAACACCAGTTCATGATTGTCTCAAGAGCTAGTTGACTAGCTGGCCGGTGTACGTACACACACACACACACACACACACACACACACACACACACACACACACACACACACACACACACACACACACACACACACACACACACACACACACACACACACACACACACACACACACACACACCAAACATTACAAGGGACGAGGCATTCCCACAAAGCATTAGCCCCCATTGTATCCTCCCTACATGATGGACATTGACGAGTTCCTGCTCTCTGTCCATGATCCCATCCCTCCCTCCCCCCCCCCCCCCCTCTGTCTGTGTCTATTTTAGCATGTCAAAGCCCAGGCAGAGGCTGACGGGGAGAGGGGGGCACAGTGCCAGCTCCACAGCCTCACCATGGAGACAGCAGTCTCTCACACGCTCACGGGGAGAGGGGGGCACAGTGCCAGCTCCACAGCCTCACCATGGAGACAGCAGTCTCTCACCCTCTCTGTCTCTCCCTCCCTCCCTCTCTCCCTCTCTCCCTCCCTCCCTCCCGGAGCCACACATGAAGGGGTAGTATGGATATAGATATACAATGGGGTGATTTGCCCCATATGGGCTAACCATTGAACTGAATATTGTCCGGAGAAGGGGGATGGTGGAATGGTTACAGTAAAGGAAGGGAGAGCCGGGGGTGAGGGGAGCGACAGTGAGGACAGTATATTGGGGTGAGGTACAGAGTAAACAGGCGGGGCCCGGAGGTTATAAAGAAGGCAACAATATTGCATCTCTGAGAGTGTGTGAGTGTGTGAGTGAGTGAGTGAGTGAGTGAGTGAGTGAGTGAGTGAGTGAGTGAGTGAGTGAGTGAGTGAGTGAGTGAGTGAGTGAGTGAGTGAGTGAGTGAGTGAGAGAGTGAGTGAGTGAGAGTGAGAAGGTGAGTGTGTGTGTGTGTGTGTGTGTGTGTGTATAGAGAGGGCCTTGAGGCAGAGCCTGTGTGTGTTCATAGGGGTGGGGGGGGGCTATTGTACATTAATAGTGTCTTTGTAGGATCTGTGCAAAGTTTAATCCTTTTTTCCATCGTCCCATTAAATCCATGTGGACCCCCACCTTCCCCTGCACTCAACTGAGCAGCACAACTTCCTCTCCAGCCATCTTTTCTTACATGTCCCTGCCTTACACACTACTGTATCATAAAGCTCTCCCTGTGACACACACACACACACACACACACACACACACACACACACACACACACACACACACACACACACACACACACACACACACACACACCACACACACACACACACACACACACACACACACACACACAGTATATTCTCACACTCCTCCATTCTGCTCTCCCCGGGGATCCCAACAAGCTTCTGGAAAAGTGCATTCAGCAGAGCCTTGGCAACCCCCATTCAGCCACAAACACCCCCTCCTTACTCCCCCCCTCCCCCCCCTCCCCCCCCACCCCCCCAGCCCCGCCCCGCCCGTCTCTCTCCTTGCCCCCTTCAGAGACTCCCATCTCGTTCATTCTTCCTACCCAACACACGGGGCAATGCATGCTATCACACGCACACACATATGCACACATAGACAGTCTGACTGCGTCCCTGCACATACACGGGGGCTAACACAGGCTAAATGCATGCAAGCACACCCACACAAAACACAGACACACACACACCCTCCCCCTCTCTCTCTCTCCAACACATGCACACACATATACGCTTAGACACACACACACAGAGCTCCTTTCTTCAACCGTGGAGAGCCTTAAGACGGAGTGGTCTTTGCTGTTTGTTCACTAAACTCACATAAATACACCGACCTGAGGGGTGGAGTCAGAGCGGAAGGTGAGAGGTGGTGTGTGTGTGTGTGTGTGTGTGTGTGTGTGTGTGTGTGTGTGTGTGTGTGTGTGTGTGTGTGTGTGTGTGTGGTGTGTGTGTGTGTGTGTGTGTGTGTGTGTGTGTGTGTGTGTGTGTGTGTGTGTGTGTATCCAGTGCTGAGGTGTTTGGAAAGTACAGGGACATTCAAAGGGCAAAGGTGAGAGAGTGAGAGGGTGAGTGAGTGAATGGGTGAGAGCGAGAGAGAGTGAGAGAGAAAACAGGACAGTGTGTGAGTACACGTGTGTGTGTTCCTGTGCGTGGGACAGATTAAATGACATCAAGACAGAGGAAACATGACGGCTACACACGAGATTCCTCACCCGTCTCTTAAACTCGGTCTGTTTGTCGAGCCCCTGATAGATTATCTGGAGTCACCACCACCACCGCGGCGGCCATATCACTGCAGATTTAGACTGGCCTAAACTGTGGCAGATTACCGTGCCTTGTTTACCAGGTCCCGCGTGGACGATTATGACCCCACCGCGCTTGGAATGTCGGACAAGGAATCTAAATTCCTCAAGGATGAAAACAAACGCTGTCATCCCGCAAGTGTGTCACGTACGGAATCCCAGTCACTTCCTGTCATGGTCTAAACATCAAGTCTGTTTTTTTTACAGGTGGGAGGGGGAGAGCTCTTTTGGCCACCCTGACCAATAAGCACCGTCCTAACAAAACAGGGCTGATTGGCAGACAAAAGGTCACTTGCAAAACCCTCTGTAACAAGCTCAACGTGCTTGGGATGAAACACAATCCAAAACAAAACAAGAGGTTCAGAAAGCCATAAAAAAACACAAGCACACCTGTACATGCGCTTGTGCTCGACACACAAGCGGCGTGTGGTGGCCGAACGCTGGAGGGTGAAAGACAAGACCAGCCGCAGGCTGTATAAATGGCCCTCCACCGTGTGTGTGAACCACAACATTCTTATGGTGCGGCATCACCAGTGGTCTTGTGCTGCCGCGCCAGCCAAAACAATAGCCTACAGGACGTTCCCGTGTGATCGACATGGATAAAGGAGAAGGATTTTGCGTCTGTGTCTGTTCTCCAGCTCCGAGCATGGAGTCACTGAGCGCAGGATCTCAGAGACTTTGGTACCGCTTCTCCGTCGGGTAAGGTTAAACAAAGACATCTGGTTTACACATTGAAACTTCATGTGGACATTTTGAAAAATAGATCAATCCTACAACAAACACAGGGGTGTTTTTAGAGACATTCTCCAAGTTTTCCAGCCCAAGATCTCAAACGCCGGATTGCTGATTATAATGGTTTTAAAGGGCAACACCAAACAGAATTATAAGGGTAGACTTAAATAGTTCAGTTATAAATTCAAATAAATAATTAATCCTTGCCCACATCTAAGAGAGTTAGTTAGTCAGTTCAATATGAAGTAGAAAAAAAAAACAGGGTACAAAAAGCCGGTCAGGAAAACAATGCAAAACCCAGCCACGAGGGAGATCTGTGATGCAGTATGCCGTAGGAAAATATTTTTTAAGGAATCTTAAAAGGTTAGCACATAGCCCATATTCATCGAATGACAGAGGAGCTCTGAGACTCTACAGGAAGTGAGCGTTTCCTGCAAACAGAAGCTTTTCAATGAACCTCATTCTACCACCTATAACCTAATAACCACTTCATAACAACACCTCCTGTAAAATAACCTCATACAAACACCAACACCTATAACAACACAACCTATAACCTATAACATCAAAACCACCTATACCTTCATTACCAACACCTATTACCTCATAACACCACCATCATCTATAACCTCATTAAACCTCCACCTATAACATCCCAATACTGCCACCTATAACCTCATAGCTACACCTCGTTTAATATGACCTCATACAAACACCTCCACCCTACAACCTCTTAAAAACACCACCTTTAATCTCATACCAACACCACCTATAACTTCAACCATCAGCTATAACACCACCACCACTGGTCGCGATTATCTGACAAACCCGGGTTTCGTTTAGTATTTGTGTCTGGTTTGACCTTCTTGTCACATGATAACAGACATAGCATTAGCATCAGTGTACAGCTTATGTTGATGCGCATTGGCTCAATTTGATCCAGTTTCCCAACACCAAAAGAATATAAAAAGGAGAAAAAAAAAATAGGCAGAAAAAAATAAGAGAGAACTTGAAATTTCCTACCGGAATCAGACTGCGACGAGGACCTCTCCTCGTCTTCCCCATTCAGGCAGAACATGAGTGGTTCCTCACAGTCCTGAGCAGAGGAACATGGAAACAGGGCCCCATTCAACCCCCTGCACACACGCCTCCGTCACCACACAGAGGCTTTTCACCCTGCTCACCTTCCAGCAGCATCATTAAGTACAACAACATTGGCCTGCTGCTGGCTGGTGACTGGGCGTGTGTCCATGTGTGCGTGAGAAATACGCAAGGAAATGTGCGATACCGAGTCGTACAGGTGAACAATAATTGTGTGTGAAATGAAAGAGGGAGAGAGAGAGGGAAAGAGGACCAGTTGACCAAACAGATACTGGAGGATGGACGGTCAAAGATCGTGCACGCACGCACATGCACACACACACACACACACACACACACACGCAGACGCACACGCACACACCCACACAAACACACACACGCACACACACACAGCAAATAAAAGTCAGCTATTCAGTGGTGTGTGCCAGGTGCCAAGTCTGACACCTAAACAATGAAGGTGAAAGCATGGTGAGAGCATTGAACCCCATAGTGAGTCACAAGTCAAAGGCCTATTAAAGCCATTGACCTACACAGAGCAATGACTTTAATAACCTTAAGTCCGTTGAAGAAAAAATGTCATTTAAGAAAGGGTAAGACTTTATATCACAGCTTTACTAAACGTGAACTAAACAGCAGGGTTAGGGTCAGTGATAGTTCCAAGGTCATCGCTTTGAGAATGGAATGGAAAGCCACGAAGAGAAAGTGCTTTCTAACTTCTAAGCCATACAAACATGTGTATATATATATATAATATATATATAAATGTGTATATATATATATATATATATATATATATATATATATATATCACATGTATTTATTGTCATACTCACATTTTCGGCCGAGGCTGAGATATCTTCGCTTACATAGGGACACATACCTTTGTTGAGAAAGGACATACAAACAGTTATATGAAATCACGGAACCAACCAACAGTCATAAAATGCAAAGAAAGGAAATGCTTTTCGTTTGAAATTAATTTCAACAGTGTTCTATGAACTACCGTTTTCTGGGCTTGCTGACGTGAAGGAAGGAAAGCAGGTATCACTTCTTGATTAATTTCATAACCCTGAGGGAAGCGTGCTACGGCCTCCGTGGCAGTTTACTAGCTTGTGTCTGATAGATCAAAGAACATGGTGCTTAAATATCCCAGCAGACCGAAAACCACTAAACGCACGCACGCACGCCACGCACGCACGCACGCACGCACGCACGCACGCACGCACGCACCGCAACGCACGCACGCACGCACGCGCACGACGAGCACGCACGCACGCACAGCACGCAGCACGCACACACACACCACACAACACACACACACACACACACACACACACACACACACACACACACACACACACACACACACACACACACACACACACACACACACACACACACACACACACACACACACAGCCTTCTGGGTGGTGGTCTGGGATCACTTGCGGAGGAAGAAGAGGAGGGCTGGCGGGAGGAGGAAGAGGACTCGACCCTTAAAAGGATGCAATATTTGTAAAATAATCAGGTAAACAACAAAAACTAAAAACATACAAGGGAAAACACAGGGAGGGGAAGGGGCAAAGGGAAGCTGGTGACGCATTGGGAGTCGGTGCTGTAAAAGGAGTGGCATTTTCACGACAATGGAGGGCCTGTGCCTTCGTGTGATACCGAAAAACATGCTTGTTCAGTGGCCTGCCAGACTAATGCCAGCTGGCTCTTAGCTTGCGCCCTACTGAGAGAGGGAAGGGGAAACAACCGGCATTCCCGCTGGGCAAGACATGCGAGATATAATGAAGAGCGTGCACACATGCAAACATTTGCAAATATACATTAACTCACATGCGGGTTGAATCAAAAGTGTTTCAAAGGAATAACGTGGAAAAACAGCTGTCCATTCAGTGCTTTGATTTATTTTCCATGGCCATTGAGTTCCCAAAACTCTCAGCAGAGGGCAGTATTGTTTTGAAAAACCGCTTCAGTAGAACAAACCGTAGACATACAAGGTAGCACGTTCAAGGAAACGATGGACAACCCATTTATGCACAGCTTGACCCCATAAAGCCCTCAAAGCAGGGAAAGACAAATGTACCATTTTCTGCAGGATGGACCACGCTTTCTTCCTCCTCTAAGACAGTCCCCGTGCTCATTCTCCTCAGTCCTCTGATCTATGTGGGAGATCAGACGGTGATTTTAGTGAATATGCAAGGGAAGGAATCGGGTTTACTATAAAGAGATTTGGCAAGTAATCTGCTCTTTGAGGTTTGAATAAAAAAAGCAACCTAAGGGCCGAAACACACCAAAAGCAAGCGGGTAACGCATGGACCTTAAGCGGATCCACCTTTAGTCGCCTCCCAAGGTAATCCATCTGCACTTCCACATTGCGGGCCAAGCTGAAACGCGTTCTACTTATTCTGCTTCCACCTGGCTTTCTGATGCGTGGTTTTACAGCTGATCAATTTAAAAGGGCCTAGACGAGTGAGTCTGCGGGAGGTTTAATATGACTCGGGTGTGAAGACGAGGACTCATGGAAGTTCCTCTGCGCTCAATGCTTGAGCTCTGTTGTGTTCGGGGCTTAACAGGGATACCCGCTTTGATTTCATACAGCCACAGTGGCAAGACCATTTATGGACATACTTCCAGTCAAGAACTGCAAAACACACATCTGAATATATATTCTAGTTCCCATTCTAAGAAGAAGTTTGGGTCAGTGAGTAGACATTTTGGCTACATTTATAATAATTAACTTATTTATTAGGTCTTTTTTCTTTATACACAAAATTCTTTTTCTTTATGCACAAAATTCTCTTTCAAGAATAACAGGATATTATGTTATATATACTGTCTGAAGACTGCCGAGTTTGTCGTTTTGATTTCCCCAGATGTGCTTCTAGGTATGTAGGATTTAAATGAATCCAGGAGGGCAGGGGCTCGAGGAAAGAATATCTAGGGTTAACATGTTACTGTAAATACCTTTCTGACCACCACGAAATGAGGATAAGGCGCATCATCTGTGGTCTTATTCTTAATAATAGCAGAATTTTCCCCATCCCATGGGGCCTAAAGATGGATCCAGGAATCAAAAACCAGTGCCCACTGTGCTTATTCTCTCTATACTCAGAAACCGCACAGTGTTTCTGAGTGATTTACGGCACTAAGTGCTGCGGCCAAACATCAAACACTGCTTGCCACTTTATGGTTTCTGCCTGGATATCGGCACAAAGCAAATCAACAATAAAACACAAAATTATATTTCAGTAAAAAGTCGTATAAGCGCTTCAATAAAGTGACTTTGAACTCCACAATATTAAAATAAAGCCTGTTATAAACTTGAGGACAACATGTCCTTAGGATTTACAGTGTTAAGATGGAGTTGTATCCAAGCTTTCCTTTCTTTTAAGCCTATTTCAGCCACCAATCAGGGACGCATCGGTCACCATGGCGACCATCGGGGGGGGGGGGGGGGGGGGGCGCAACTGACCTCCTTGAGGAAATGGTCGTCCCGGAACCTCTCCCGGAGAAGGAGGACGTCGGCGTGGAGTTCTTGCCGCGAGTTCCTCTGGCCGTTCTGTCGGACCGTGAGGGACAGGTTCCCCGTGTCGTGGCAGAACCTCAGCAGGCGCCCCGGGCCGGCCCACACCTGGGACATCCCGGCCGGCGGCGTGGACAGAGGGTTCGGGGGGCTGTGGAAAGGCCACGGTCCGTTTAAATGGGACAGGGCACGCTGGTGTTTTCTAACAACACGGGGAGAAGACCGCTCAGAGAAGAGAATGCTGACGAACGTGCACGCTGTGAACAACCGAGTGGTCCGCAGCATCAACTCAAGCGGACGGGGAAGTTTGTCTGTGTGGAAGCAGAGTCTACGTTTTCTGACGGCAGTACTGTATCGACTCCCCTGTAACACAAACCCGTATAACGTTAAGTGCAATAAATGATTGCAATAACGGGAGGCTCGTTGTAATGAACTACTGAACGATCCCAATGGTGCCGCGATAGGCCCAGTATAAAGAAGAGAAAGAAAAAAACACCACATTCATGGCGTATTTCCACTAGCACGGCTCGGCTCGATACGGCTCGGCACGGCTCGGCTCGGTTTGGTTGTGTTTCCAATACAACTGGTGCCTCCTCGACGTGGGCGGGGTCGTCATAACACGGCTGTGCGAAACCGCTGTGACGTCATTTACACGGCGCCGAGCAACGTACAAATCCGGAAGACCAGAACAACAACAACAACAACATCAGAGGAGGACAGCATGGAGGACATGGAGGCGGTCGTATTGCTGCTCACCTCGTGTGCCTTTTTGTCGCACAGAAGGCAAGAGAAGAGAGCCAGAGAAGACTCCGGGCCGCGAGACAAAACACTATTGAAAAGTCGCGCGGTTATGACACGTCCAGTGACGACGCTCATCGGCCAATCAGTGGAAGGCAGTCGGCTGACGTCACGTTTTAATAACGCTTCGGCTCGCTTGGAACCAGGGCTGCGGTGATACCAAAATGTACCCGGTTGCAGGTACTGCGTGCTAGTGGAAACACGCAAATAGCGCGCCGAGCCGAGCCGTACCGAGCCGAGCCGTGCTAGTGGAAATGCGCCATCAGTCTAGTGAGCTGAGCTCTGTCCTTGACTTACAGCGTTAACATTGAGCCCAGTTAAAGCTCAGAGTTCCTGAGTTTGACCGTTGTTACGAGCAGGTGGCGCACAGTACATTGTTGGTAAAATGTAATTGACAACAACTGTGGAAAAAAAAAAATGGAAAGAATGCGTTTCTCTATGGGGGAAAAAAAGGCTGTCATTCATATTCTCTAATAAGGATATGAAGTCACACCCGGGCTCGGACTTGCATCACGCGTGAGTCATCCATTGTGGACTGGAGTGCATGAACGAGGAGACCGTAGGGCTTGTAGGGTTAACATGCTCTCCCATGTTCATGAGGGTTTCCTTAATGTTGTTATATAAGATTTGTGCCCATAGACACAACACCAGATGGCCCTCGATTAATCCCAGACGGGAAATTTCGGTGCAAATGTGCACGTTAGGCTTCACAGCAGGACACCATACCGCAGAGCAAAAAACACGAGGTTTTTTTATGCTAGGTTTGAAACTGACCGCATCAAAACAAGATTTCACCGAAGAAAATGTTGGGACAAACTAACTTTTCGAGCAGGTCCTGGAGCTCGGCGTTGCCGGCCAACTGTGCGAGCTGCAGGGGCGTGACGCCGTCCTCGTTGGGAAGGAGAACTGCCATGAGTCCCCCCGGCTGACACAGCAGGAACTCCGCCAGCCGAACCAGGCCCCAGCGCACTGCCAGGTGGAGAGGGGACTCTCTGGGACGGTACACTGGGGGGGGAATGAGGAGGAGGGGGGGGGGGGGGGAGGGATGAGGAGGCGATGGAGAAGGGAGGAGGAAGAGGAACGGCGCAGAGGAGGGGGGTGAGGATCAGGGAAAGAATGGCGAGTAGGGGGATGGAGAAGGAGGTGGAGAGAGAAAGGTGGAGGGGGGAAGAAAGAGAAGGAGAGTCGAGGAGGAGGGAAGAGGAAGAGGAGGAGGGGAAGGAGGAGGAGGAGGAAGAGAAGACACCTTTTTTATGATACCATCAAACGACAACCAACTTCGGCACGTGGCCGATTCCATTCCAACCCACCCCCTCTTGTTCCTGTTTTGCTCTTTGCCTTGGATAACTCTGCTCAAATGAGCCACTGCAAACTCACTAAAAGCCTTCGAATAATAGCAAACCATTAATTTACCAATTTAGGTCAATAAAACAAATACGCGAAGAATAGAAGAATCTCTGGTTTATAAACATATTATGCATAAGAACAGCATGGATGCTCGTTACTTTACAAAGAGTGAATACAGTATTCAAGTAGACCACAGCCATATCAATCAGCGGAGACAGCAGAGTGATGTCACTGACAATGTTATTCAATTAAATGACTTAGCTTCTGCCATTCATGAGGAGACGTGGAGATGTAACAGACTGCCACAACAATATTAACACCAAATCGGATTTGTCATTCCCTTTTTTGGTGCACCCACCCAATGAAACCAAACAAAAACGGCATCTTTTACGAATAATCAGCACAGCACGTAAAAAAAGGTTCCCATGAACAGTCTCGCATCACCACACACACACACACACACACACACACACACACACACACACACACACACACACACACACACACACACACACACACACACACACACACACACACACACACACACACACACACACACGCACGCACACGCACGCACGCGTGGAGCTCCCTCCTCCGACCCCTGGGTTACTTCCAGATGGAGAAGCATTATTAACCACATTACACTCGGGTTAATTGGCAGTGACAAATGTAAGAGAGGCACAGACACGTGACCGCAGCCACTTCCGATCGCAGCCCAGCGGGTGGAAAAAAAAACAAAAGAAACTGAGCCATGGAGGAAAGAGCCCCGGCCAGGAGAAGAGGAGAAATCAGGGGGAGGGAGTTGAAAAGTTCACCGTCCGGGGACAGTGCAGTCGGCTCCAAGTTTCCGACGCTGCAGGAGAAATGAAGGTTGCAGAGAAGCTCTGTCCAGCCCACCGCCATCCCCCCACCCCCCCACACAGCCCTGCTCCACTCCACCCTCCAACTTAGACATAGATTAGAGATGGGGAAGAGACTCCTCGTGTTCTCTTCGGAAAAAAATCAGTGCAAAAGCCATTCACGTGAACAAGTGATAAGCTGTTTCGGCCTCACCCTCTCCGCAGGGGCAGCCCAGGACATTCCAGCTCTGAGGGATGTCCAGGTTGGCCATGGCCAGGGCAACCAACTGATCCATAGCCCAGCGGCAGCTCCTCTGGCCCAGGCGGAAGATGCTGCTCAGCTCCTTGTGATCCATGGAGCTGAGTCGATGCCCGTGGGTCACAAGGTGCTCGGCCAGGTCCTGGTGGTGATGCACGTCATGCACGATTAAATGGACTCATTGTGTGTGTGTGTGTGTGTGTGTGTGTGTGTGTGTGTGTGTGTGTGTGTGTGTGTGTGTGTGTGTGTGTGTGTGTGTGTGTGTGTGTGTGTGTGTGTGTGTGTGTGTGTGTGTGTGTGTGTGTGTGCGTGCGTGTGTCGTCACTACATACCTGAGCGTCATCTTGGACGTACTCAAGAGCTAGCTCCTCCCAGGCAGGTGAGAGGTGTGGTTTCGGAGCAGAGGTATGCCTGGACCGACACCACCTCAGCCAGGTTGTGTCCTGCACAGAAACAAAAGCGTCCCACCAAATCAGAAGGCAAAAAGGGATCCCTTCTCTAGCCCTTACTCTGGATAATAAATGCAGATAAATGTATTGTGTTTACAAAATATATGCTGTATTGTGTATAGGAACAAACAGCAAGGCAAAAAACATGAACAGTCTGTTCTAAAATGCTTTATGAATACCCGGTTCCACTGCACACAACTCTCCAATGTAAAGTGGTATGTTCTGTTCAGCCTCCAGACAGGCTGAGTGTTGTCATGTTGTTTATGGGGCTCTAAGAGCTTCCCTTCTGAGAGGAAACTGATAAGATTCTGTCCCCTAACAGATCTCAGACTCAAAAATGTGTGTGTGTGTGTGTGTGTGTGTGTGTGTGTGTGTGTGTGTGTGTGTGTGTGTGTGTGTGTGTGTGTGTGTGTGTGTGTGTGTGTGTGTGTGTGTGTGTGTGTGTGTGTGTGTGTGTGTGTGCGTGCGCGCGTAAATACTTTACTTGCCCTCGTTTAGCAAGACATGAAGGTATAAAACACACCGACGGCGAAGATAATCACTGAAGAATGTTATTTTTCAAATCATTTTTTTCAAAGCTTGTAAATTCCAAGTGGTGAGTGCAGACAGAAAGTCAGTGAAGGCGAGGGCTAGGACAACGGTGGGGTTTATCCTTATTTTAGCCGTAATAAACTACTACTGGAAAATGAAACAGTAAAAATAACAGGGCGACACCTTTACCGAACACAAACACATGCAAACACACCCGGCACTATAAAGCAGAGCATGACATCGCTCAGAGCTTTGACGAAGTGGAGCAAGGTGGACCCTTCCAGAACAATGAAGACCTCCACATCTCCAGGCATTGCATCTAGACCCTCCAGCAATGCAAACACCTTCGCCTGGCCCTGTGGAAAAACCGCAAGTTTAAGAGGAAAAGAGGTAGTAGGAGACTAGGAGAGAAAAAGTAAGCCCCATTGTTACAGTGTACACCAAATCTACTGGCAGCAGGCATTGAGGAGCCACAATAGGACAACCCTCTCAATAACAACAGGAATGCTAGCGTTGAACACTGTGAGGATCTCCCATGATCCGGGCACTGGAGATTCTCATCCCCATCTCATCCTCTTGAAGGCTGATCGGAGATTTAAGTTGAGGAGATAGCAGATGATGATAAGGATAAAAGAGAAGACTGGTCCAGACTTTGTTTCCAAATTCATAGAGTAGGCCATGTCAGATGTACAGGATGATAACTTGGGAGGCTGATAATTTTCCATTAAAAAGATTATCTTTAAAAAAACTATTGTGCAACATTCTTATTTTCAATTAGAAATAAACCTCTTTAAAATTGATCATCTAATTATGTGATGCATTATATGATCTTGTATTGCAATCATTATTGTTGATACATATACTATGTGTGAACATACATCTACAAAAGCTGTGCAAAAATGAATCTACAAGAATAGCCCTAAATGGTTTATTGTGCCTGAGACTTATAGCCTTTGGGATAAGCTTTTCTCTGCATTTTGATTCTCGCTGCTTTCTCGTGCTGTTTTTTCCCTATACTAAACCCACACAAATGGAGTTGATAAATTTATCTGCATATAGACGTGTATCCATTGAATTAGATTGGGTTAAATTTACTCCACAAAACTGTTAAAGTTTTGTTTTTAACCTCAATGTGTGAAACTCACTGAGTGACCAGCCATATGATTTGGCTAAACCTGGCATTAAAATAAAATGCAATGCTGCTTGGAAGAACTGGATGCAACTCCATCGTCATGATCAAATGATCGAATGATTACTCGAACACAGACTTCGATCTTTGCTCCAACCTTTAACAATATTTGAATGACAAATGTTTCCATCTTTGCAAAGAGCTTTGGGCAAACTATTTGAGGCTACAACATAATTGCAAAATGTAGGCCTAATACAACAAACAAAAATGGGAAATATGAGTTCAAACCTTTCAAATATCACCTTGGGATTAAAGGAAACGGTTATTTATTGACTGGAAATAATAGCAAATGTCTAAATGCCAGCGGCATTTGTGCACTGATTGAAAACACATTTTGCAAACCATTTAACACTTATCCCGCAACATCTCACCTCAACATTAAACGGATCGATTTTTTGAGCCAGTCCACCTGAACAGAAATCCGATATCCGTTAGATTTAATTTGGATTTAGGGCGTAAAGTACCTGAACTGAATAGATAAGGACATTTAAATATATTTCCAGATATCAAAAGAGATCGGCGAGTGTGTAAATTGTATACTATATACAGAAACAACGTAGGCTACTTACATAAAGAGGAACTTTTCGTCTGCTCAGCTCCATCTTCACAACGAAAGAAAAACAGCAAGAACAACGAGTCATAACATTGGATTGGAGTTGTATGTTTGTAGAGAGCGCACCATCACGATTGATCCAGGACTTTATAAGAAGATATCCCATCAAAGTTGCAATTAAGCACATCTGCGTGCAGTAGTTCAAATGTTTTTGACTGATTTAACCATGACATCTCTTCTGTCCACCTGTTTATTATAAGGGGTCATTTCATAAACGGGACAGGAGCTCATGGATGTTTAACCAGCGATCCTCAAGGCGGATAAGGAGGGTCGGCTCGGGATATTGTTCCACGAAACCCAGCTGTCCGTTCATTAGTAAATTAAACAACTAACAAATGGAGAAAACAAACTAAGATGACATAACGTCCGTATTGGTAAAATGGAAAAAATGTAATCGCAAAGTAAATTCGTCGGTGGTTTTAATCAACTTGGAAGTTACTAACAGACCTGTTGCTTTTGACATAAAATGTGCATCGAGTATTACGATGATTTTCCTCATACTACACACCATATAATGCAATCGAAAACATACAGGCTTACCTTATTTTTTAGCATGACATGGTTGGAATTCAAATAATGTGGAAATGTCCTTCGCTGGACCGTATGAGCTGCACCACCTCAAGTACCTTGCAGCTATCGGTTAGCTGCTGTACGTCAGGGCTGCGTCCAGGCTGGTCCTTTGGGACTTCGAGATGAACTTCTGTCAAACCGTGGGGATCATACCATTTCGGTCCGAGTGATAAGCAATGAAAGCCTAGCTCAAGAGTAATTATGGATTTTCAGACTACAGCGATCTCTAGTGGACATGGCAGTGAGCTATCAAGCTAAAGATAACCGCGTGGAAGAATTGGTAAATGGACAACGATCGAGCACACAAACACACATCACGTCCTATTACATCGTTTTAATCCCATCTTCTTACAAAAATTTTGGAATATATCAAAATACAAGGTAGATATCAGCAAATCGATATCATACTAAACATTTACAATGGAAACTTAAGACATAGTTTCCATATAAGCCTCACTCAATACCAAACATCAAGAAATGGCTTATACATAATTGTATGTATACATTAAGAAAACATGCCCTTTGTTGACCCAATGTGGCTCCATAGGTTTTTGTGTTAAAACGTCAACAATCTGTATGGAAATGTTTTTTTTCATGTAGTTGATGTCCATGGCAGGTTCTATCGCATCGTTAAGCTTCCTTCCGTTTATTAAATTCTCTGGCAGACTGATGTCCTGATTAGGTATTCCAGAGCCTTGGTCCCACATCCTCTCATGATGCCTGTATTTCTGGCCGATGAGGGATCCCTCCCTGAGCCAGACCATTGGCCCCGTCGCCAGGGAGGGTCACCTCCTTCCTGGGGTGGGCGGAGGCAAACAGCACGTCCAACATTCCCAGGACCTCCATGAGCTCCTGCTGGTACTCCGTCTCCTTGTCAAGCAGCTCCTGCAGACGCAGCAGTTGTCTGTCCACCAGTGACGACATGCCGACGGTGGACTGATAGATGTCCAGGAGCATCTCGGCCATCGTGGTGAGGGTGGCCGTGAACCTGGTGTCCACCAAGTTCCTAAAGCGGTGAAAAGGAAGAACACGAACCAAAACCCATGAATCACAAAGTCAGCAACAAAAAGATGGACACATTGGCTGAATCCCAAAAGTATTAAGCAACCGCCAATACGTTGGACAGAACAAACTGTGGATTATCATATTTTTGGCTCCGATATTGAACCTAATAAAGAAAAAAAAATTGGGAAGGATTGGGAAGTATTTGAATTGTCTTACGATATGATAAAGCTCAGCAACTGGCAGAGCTCCTTCTCGTCCCGCCCTGCCAGAGCGTTCTTCAGGGTTCCCCTTCTGTCCAGCTCCGTGATCACAGCCATTGGAATCTCTGATTTTCTGAGTCTTGTCCATTGCTGCGAAATGGACCAGTAGAATATATTTAGACCATGGCACCAGTGTGTACAAGGAGAGGTTGACAAAAGTAAATGAAATGGGACCCATCTGTTGTAAGAACAAAAAAAAAAAAAAAAAGAATACAGCGCTTACCTCCATAGCTGCATCCAATGCCTTGGACACATTAAACTTCCTGAGCAGTTTGTCATACTTGGCCAAATGTTGCCTTACTGGCTTACTGACCAAGTAATCGTCCTGTGGATAAGACACAAGTGAGAATACTGGAAGGTGGAACAAAGCGATGAAGTAATGGTTTAAAGGGGTTGATCGGAATTTTGGACTGATATTCCAAGTTAGCCTTGGTGTTCTTTATCATTGGAGACAGTTTAACACATTTCATTCAGTCCTTCTAGTTGCACTTTGCTCGTGCTAGGCTAGCGCACGCAACGGGCAATACTAGCCTGCTAATAAAACAGCCTTACCCACTCCACAGTACACCCAAGGTAAATTAATTATAACGCCAGACTATAGATGCAATTGTCTGTGTTGATAGAATAATGTTAGAAATAAAACTAACCTCGCATCGCATCTTGACTTTCTCAGCAGCTCTGGAATTTAACCTAGGTATCAGTCTGCCGCTGCCGTAGCCTACTACCAGGAATATAACCCTAGTGCTGAGTTGGTTTTATTTCTAACATTCTATCAACACAGACAATTACATCAACGGTCTGGCGTTATAGTTGATATGCCTCGGGTGTACTGTGGAATGGGTAAGATTGTTTTATTAGCAGGCTAGTATTGCCCGTTGCCGTGGGCTAGCCTAGCACGAGCAAACTCTGCAACTAGGACTGAATGAAATGTGTTGAAAACTGTCTCCAATGATTAAGAACACCAAGGCTAACTTGGGAATCAGGTCCTAGGTCCAAAATTCCGAACCACCCCTTAAAAGAGAAATGTGAATTTGGTAGTGAAAGGTAAAATAAGAAAAGTAAGGTAATTTGATTCTGGAAGATCCTCACCTGTTTAGGAACATAATTCTTCCCCTTAACAAAAACGCGATATGCTGGCTGGCGCTTCTGCTGAACTGCACCCTTTGAATCCTCAGGGGTCCTCTTGTGTTTGATACTCAGAATGCCATTGGTCATTCCCACGACAATGGACTCATCGTCTGGCTAAAAATACAAATAGTCATTAATAAAACACAATGCATTTGTATACTGCTTTTCTAGGCTCAGCATACAATTTAAAGTGTCTAATGCATACATAACTGTATGTCAATGCAATGTTAACCCAGATAATAGGATTAGATAACAAGAATAGGAGGACGGTTTATAGTGAAGTATAACTGAGTGAAGGATAGAGACACATATCCATGGTTTATATACTACATCCCTAGTTCTAATTTCAATGCAGTTGGACGTGCATGCTCAGAGGGTAGTTAGATTCTTACAGCCAAGCCCAAACTCAGGATAGACGCAGCGTAATCAAAGTTGTGGACGACTTTGTAGTTGGTCGTGCTGTACACTTTCACGTGCCTAGAAAGGACGAGAAAATTGTTATTTGACGTTTCACATCAAACACTTACTTTAGGAATGTGATATTTATGGAAACCTCTCCAAAACACACCTGTCCAAAGAGGCGGACAGCAATCTCTGCCCATTGCTGCCGAGACACAAACTGGTGACGGTTTTATGGTGGTTCTTTAGAGAAACAAGGGGCTGCCCTCCTTTCAGAAGGTCCCACACTTTCACATATCGGCCCCCTGAAAGATGAGATATGGCGTCAGTAAGGTTGTTGTGATTTGGGAGGACAGCGTGATGTAGATGGACGAAGAAGGAAGTAAGGCTGACGGGAGGCATATTCGAGCACACTTGGTACCTGCAGAGACCAGGAGTCCTTCTGAAGGATAAAGAAGAAGACTTTCAACAGGCTGGCCGTGGTCCATGTTCATCACACTCTTGTCAACCCTTGCATCAAACAGTTTAAGAGTGTGGTCATATGAACCTTGAGGACGAGAAAAACAAAACAAATCATTGGCCTTAAGCGCATAATTATCAGCAACCCTCCTCACTCCGTAATTTTGGATTTTAGGACGATATCTGACCATTAGGCAGGCCAAGTCAATACTGGTTCTTTACTATATGAAAATATTTAAAACTGATCACAAGATTATCAGAATTGCACTGGACTGAACGGTGAATAGAGTGTGTGCAAACATTTGACTACAAACTTTAACCTGTAGAAAATAGGAAAGAACACGGTAACACAGAATCTTACCAGTAAAGAAGAGATCTCTGTTGAGTTTGCTTGTTATTCCACAGCGGATGTAATCTGTATGCTCTTTGTAAGAGGTCAGTTCAGCAGAGTTGGGGATATCCCAAAGCTTGCATGTATAGTCATCTGACCCCGTCAGGATCTGATAGCCATGCGAGGTGAAGTCAGCTACATGTACAGCCCTGCAAGTCGACACACGCAAAAACTATTTTACAATTCAAAACATGCAACATGAAATGTTTCTCTTTGACAGCTGCCATGGTCAATTATTGAGGAATAATTATTCTGTACTGCAAACATGTATTTTTACTGACATTTAGGGTTATAGAAGAATTAAATAGGGACACTCTTTCAAGTTACTTTGATGATTATCAACTCACTTTGTATGTCCTTTGAACATTCTGATGGCCACCCTGCCACTGACGTCGAACAGTCGAACTGCCGAGTCCTCGCATCCCGCCACAAGCAACTGGCCATCTGATCGGAACCTGCCGCTGTACGCTGTATCTTTAAATCGTGTAAAAGTCTTTACTGGCTCTTGGGAGAATGGTCCATATATGTGAACCTGTTGATAAAGTGCATAATTAAATGTTAATCATTGTGCAATAGATAAAAACATGAATGTCTGAAATAATGGGTAAGAAATTTTGGGTTCTTTAACAACTGTAACAACAACTCAAACATAACTTAATGGATAAAACAAAATAGAAGTCTACATACCCTTGTGGAAGCTGTCACAGCATAGGTGTGTGGCGCTAAAGGCGAGAAGTCTATACTTGTGATGGCTCCAAACTCTTTTATCTGCACTGGAGCCTGTCAGATAAGCAATCAGGTGGAATGGTTAAGAATCAGCAATTGTGGTATGTATGCAACATTTATTCTAAAATCGACATTTCTCGCCCAAGGTAAAAGATAATACATTATCAATAAGCTCACCTTGTAGTTTTTCCAGTAGAGAGTGTCCTGTGTGACTTTCTCTCCCAACTTGGGGTACACCTGGATTCGCGTAGGTTTGAATGACGCCATTTCTTGATCCCGTGGTGAAATTAGTAGAGAATAGATGCGTGTGCCTAGTTCAGCCCAAAGAAAAATAAACTTGATTCGTTATAAATTCAGGAGCGTAGACGTTGTGCGGATTGCGATACATTATAGCATGCTAGCAACCAGACGTTAGTTAACGGTAATAACAAAACACAACATTTATATACCCAGACGGAAATGACTGGGTTGTACTCAAGACAAACATTGGTATATTAAGCATACAGTAAATACTTTATATGCAAATGTCTTACGTACGTAAAAGTGTTATTTTAAAAGTATCGACCACTACAACGAGCCAGCATGTTCACTGAAAAATACGCACGATGTAAAACTACTACTGCTGCTTACCTTAGAAATGAATCCCGTAACTCCAAATTTTGCCGTACCACGTTTTGAAGCAATCAGAAAGGTTTGACGATGAATTTAAAGATCACATTAAGGTACTCATTGTAATATTTTGTCACCATTTATTATCACGTTGGGATCCAAGGGAGGCAGCCATCTTAGTATCGTAAAGACTTCCGCTTAAAACTTTATTAGTCACTGTCGGATGAAATCGACAGTACAGTTCAAGGCTACGGAATACTGCTGCAAAAAGAATAAAAGCCACATTTGGAAAATACAAATGCGATAATACAATGATTCCATACATTGAACAAAAACAAACATTTTACTGCAATGTCATCTCTGTCAATGGCGACTATTAAAAAAAATACCTTCCTAAATGTTATGGCATGGAACGGGCATTAATAAATAAATACTTAATATTACACCCAGATGTTGTTTACGTCTATCTAAATTAATATTCGATTTTTAGAAGAAAAACAAACACAATCCCAGCGCAGATGGTAAAGGTATCAATGATTTGGGCTTTCTCTATTGACTTTATCACAAATATAGATTCATAATATATTTTCCCAATGGAAAGGTAGACATTCGACAGTGTACAATCGCGGATACAAATTTCTAGCATACGCGTCTTGAAAAAGTCTGCTAAATAATTGGACGACCCGTGCACGCATAATGCGCAGGCCGCGCGCTGGTGGGCAAACTGTCAACCTACCTGCGTCACTTCCTCCGTTCATCCTTTCGTTCAGCTTCCGCCGACAGTGGGACCCGCGTGTTTACATACTCCCAGGTTAGTTCAGAGTTATATGGACTTTACATCTTTCATCGGGTGCATAACTTATGCGTGTGATGAAATGTAACGATTTTGCATTGCCCTGTATGTCTCAAAGTGGCAGGAAACAAACTAAAGTGCCTGTAGTCGGGATGAAATGGGCCGAGGCCCGACGCTAGCTTTCCAGTTAGCTCAGTTGCTAAGATCAGTTAAATAGATTTGAGAGCTAAATTTTCCAGCAGGTTAAATCGCTCGCCTTCCCCATACAAACTAAAAAGTGACGGACGGTGGAAATGAGTTTCTCGTGAAACACTGCATTTGTTGTCCTTTTTATAAAGAGAGGCCATCACAATTCCAACATAATGGCCTGCCCTGCCCCCAATATGCATGTTTCCTCCAGACAGCTCAACTAAACGGGGGACCCCAAACAGGTGTGCTACTATTTTAGTGGTTGGAGCAGCTGCGTCCTACATTTTTACAATAAATGTTTCAACTACAATTTAGCTTTATTTTTTTAATTTCTGCTACACCAGTTGTTATACTTTATTCCGAATAAATGTCATTATGGAGATGAGATGAGTATTTCGACGTTTCAACCAGCAACCCATAACTTCCCTTAGATTGAACTAACACCGACTTTCTATATTTGAATACATTTTAAAGGGAGGTGATTTCCATCAGAGGATATTTTGATTTGAACAAATATCACTTCCGCTGCTATGTTTGACCAAGTTACATTATGGATTACCTTACTTTGACCTATCTTGTGGTTATTTTTTTCAGATGAAGGAGTTTATAATGAACCAGGAGAAGCTCGCCAAACTGCAGGCGCAAGTCCGCATAGGCGGCAAGGTAAGGATTAAAGATTAAAGGAGTATGTTTGGGTTTGTCTCTCCAAAATGAGTGTTTCTTAAATGTTGCGGCTTTGATTTTTTTTTTACAGGGGTCAGCCCGCAGAAAGAAGAAGGTGGTTCACAGAACGGCTTCAGCCGACGACAAAAAACTTCAGTTCTCCCTAAAGAAACTTGGAGTCAACAACATCTCTGGCATTGAAGAGGTACAGCATCATATATGTCCCGTGTACTAATTTCAGTCATGTTATGCAACATGTTTTCAGAAAACAATTCGGAATTTCAGTGTCATTGAGTTGCAATTATGTGTGGTGTGGACCTGACAAGGTTCTGTCCTTTCTTGTGTCCCTATAGGTCAACATGTTCACAAACCAGGGCACCGTTATCCACTTCAACAACCCCAAGGTGCAGGCCTCTCTGGCTGCCAACACATTCACCATCACAGGGCATGCAGAGAACAAGCAGCTCACAGAGATGCTTCCAGGAATTCTGAACCAGCTCGGGGCTGACAGTCTAACCAGCTTGAGGAGATTAGCAGAGACCCTGCCTAAGCCTGGTAAAGAAGATTTAATTGTATTTATTTTGGAAGCTTTTTTTGTCATATTTGTCGATATTCAATCAACATCCCGACAGCAATTTATAAATCAAATGAGAAATGTCCTCTATTGCTGTCAATGGCCTGGAACAAGCGCATCCAATGCGATTAGGAGTGTTTTATTTTCTTGGCAGGATAAACTAGTTTATTGTTTTCTCCGAATTGTCTATCTTAGCTTTTATATTGTGGAGCTTGGATCCTTGTTTGAGGAATTAAAATGCTTCATATCCCTTATTATAGCAGGGGACAAGGGCCCCATGGTTACCGTTGATGAGGAGGAGGAGGACGATGATGTTCCGGGTATGTACAACCACAAATCACTTCTCAACTATCTTATTCATTTTAATATTATTTCTAAGGAAAAAGCTTAGTTTGGCTATTGGTGGAACAAAGAACGTTCTACCTTGAAGATGACTTCCATATAGTACCTGCACTAGATTATGTTGTCCTTTTTGTGAAGTATTTTCCAATCTGTAGTAGGGCTTTGACTTTTGCCCACAAATCATATTCGAAGTTTGTTTGTTTATTAATATTAATATTCATTAATATATATTCTATTTATTAATAATATTTTGACCATTAAATGCCTTCAGTAAGACCTGGGTTGGGCTTCGCGAGATTTGTTTACTGCGTTGCTATGGTTACCGGTCTTGCGTGTTCCAACGGTTTATTAGGTGTCTAATAAATCGCTGTAATCAATACTTCATTCACTGCCTCTTCCGTGGTCATTAGAATATTAAGAATAGACTGCGTCGGATTCTCCGACGTCTCTCCCTCTTGGCCTGCCCATAACAGTTTAGAATATTAAGGGCTGCCTAATATTCGTTCGAATTTTGATTTATTTTTTGATATTCAAATTATATTTCGAATAACGAATTTCGGAGTCAAAGCCCTAATGTGTATTCCTGATGGGGTGGCATAGAGGGTTTTTTAAATTTGAAATGTTTGGCCCAAGTTATTTTTCTCAGGCTTAGGAAAAAAGGCTGAAGTAAATCTTGGCCCTCACCCACAGGGGATCGTAGTGTTTCAGTCTCACTGAAACACTGGCTTCAAACTAGAGTTGTTCCAATAGCAGTATCGTAAATTCCTCAGAGAAAAATTATCTATACTAAGTGAACCGACTATACATTGCTGTCCTCATACTGGAGCCCTTCAATAAGAACAAGTGCTATTAGTTGTTACAATGCTACAATTTGATGTACTCGGTATCGGCCGATACTCAAGTTCATCTCTTCTTCAAACCATAATGTGTACTGATTTAATGGAGTTCTTGTTAAACCCTATTAATGGGATTGCATTAAGATTTGCATGCACCCATTTTTATTTATAGCCAATTAATTTTCGGAATTCCTAAGCCCTCCATTTAAATTAGATTTACTATATGTTTATCTTTCCATTTCAGATCTTGTCGAGAACTTCGATGAAGCATCAAAGAACGAGGCCAACTAAGGAGAAAATACCACCACTTTTTTTCAAGACTCCATTTGACAATGTTTTAGCTTTTGCTTATGGGTAACGGGGGCAAGTTGCTCTTGGCCATTTAACAAGAACAATTGGGCAAAAATAAAAGACCCTTTTTATGACAACTTTTAACGTATATCAATGTCTGATTTGCCTTATTCTGTTGTCCCTGTAAATGTCTTGGTGAACTGAATGTGCAGACCATTGTTCCTTCCCGACTCGCTGTGATGCTGACACCAATGTGTTTATCACCATGTAATAAAGATTTAAGTTCTATCACTTGTTGGTTGAAATCTTTTGGCTGTAAATTAAAAAGCTTGTATGAACATGTGATGGTGTTAACAGGCATGTCATTGCACTCCTGAGTCCTACATTTAGGACAAACAACCAGGGAGAGAAATCGTGGATAAATGTCAATCCTAAATTCTTGAAGCATCAGTTATTACAACCATTATAGGCCAAAATTGTACATCTGAGATCCGATTACATCATGGAACTATGAATTTGATATTGACCGTTTATCCTAGTGTCGTGTAAATTATGCAAATCTGTCGAAGGTGTGATAGAGCATATCGGTTCCCTGTGCATGAAAACAATGACATGGCTAGGTGCAGAGTATGACTAATGTCAGTGGAGGGGTATTATCAAACTCAATTCAATCCATTCATGGCCCCTTTTCTAATGTTTATGATTAATGCTTAACAGCATCACAGGGGTTACGTCATTCAGTCATTCAGTCGATGAGTCACCATTTACATCATGTTTTAGGCCTACCGTTATAGTAATTTTATTTTATGTACATTGCATTATTATACTGTTTCTACTTTTACAATTGACATCAGGTATGTTTGAGCCATTATGTGTCAATTCGTTTTTATTTCGAATATTAAGTACAGTTTTAACCAAAACAAATTTGGGAAAGGTTTACATTTACTAGGTCAGTCACAATTTACACCTTAAGGTTTTAGGCCTATCGCTATAGCAATTTTATTTTTATTGTATTAATTGTATTATAAACATTCCATTATTATACAGTATTTATTTTTGACAATTGACACATCAGGTTTGTTAGAACCACTCTGTGTCAATTCGTTTTTCATTTAGAATATTAAGTATGCAGTTTTCAGTTTTAGATGAGGGGAAATTTAGCCAGGGAATGTCCTGTAGAACAGAAATAAGGAATTAGGTTTCTATACTTCATGACGAATTGTAGCCTTTTAAATATGCAAAAATAGTTTTCTTCGCTCTTTATTCAAATCATGGGTTCAACATTTACCACCCACCAATGCTTTCTCACAAAATGTTTATTTAAAAAAAACCTTGCCTCAGCGAAAAAATATTTTGTCATGCAAATCCGCTTTGAGGAAATGAGAGTATCGCCCACAGAAACTCTGAAAGCAGATAGGAATAGCTTCAGTGCACAATGTCTCCCTCTCAAGTAATCAATCGCTTAAATTTGAATAGTTGCAATATTTTATATGAAACATTTTAAGATTTAACTATGTCACTTTGTTATTAACCTTTTCTTTAAACTTAATGTTTATATCCTGGTTACTTTTTTATTGCCAGGTTATTTCCTAATAATGTTTACAACTGGTTTCGATTGGACACCACCAAACTCATTATGCAGTGCGGTCACGTTCAGCCACCCACCCAGTTCGTGTCCCTGCCCACAAGCATCGCTTGTTCACAATGTTTCCACAAACATTGCCAATGATATAAAAGAGTATCTACCATCAAATGATTTAAGCAAGAGCATCTCTTAAGTTGGACTGAGTTAAAATGGTAAGGAAACACCATAAGCTAAGTAGTAGATGATAATGACCTTAAGGTATTGTTTCTATTTAACTTGCTTCACACCTTTTAATTTATTGTGTAGAGGTTACATTTAAAGACAGGTGGTAAATCATGTGTACTTTATCCATTTGAATAGCCAAACACTGATGATAATTTTTCTCTCATCTTTTGTGAAAATATGATGTCCCTTATGCTTCAGACACCACTGTTATCTTGGATATTTGTTGTCCTGTGGACCTTCCTGCAGGAAGCCTATGGACTCACCTTTTTTCCAGACAATGCCGGTATTCATTTTCGCTCATACATTGGTGTTTTTGTGATCTATTATTTATTCTTAAGAATATATCTACACATGTATATCTACAATATTACATGTCTGATTTTGTGTGTGTGTGTGTGTGTGTGTGTGTGTGTGTGTGTGTGTGTGTGTGTGTGTGTGTGTGTGTGTGTGTGTGTGTGTGTGTGTGTGTGTGTGTGTGTGTGTGTGTGTGTGTGTGTGTGTGTGTGTGTGTGTGTTTGTGTATGTGTGTGCATCCACATGCATTTGTGTGTCTAGTGGCCGTGGCTAAAGCAGGTCTTGTTGAACTGACCTGTGATTCAGCGACTACCGGGAAGGTTACCTGGATGTTCATACCACATGGAGATGACCAAAAGTTCCCGTTGGAGGGGACTGAGAGAAGTCTAATAGTGAACTATGAGGACACACCACAGTTGGGGGAATATAGCTGCTGGAGTGGAGAAACAAAGTTGTGGTCTGCCCATCTGTTCTTGGATGCAGCGGACAATCGTTCTGGTAAGATTTTTATTTTGTCCACTCCTGTCATCTCATTCTGGAGCATCACAGGTATAATCAAGGCTTTTACAATGTATTCTCTTAAGGTTTTTAAACATTTTCTCATACAAAAATAGAGTTGTCACTAGTAGGTAGCCAATGACCACGCCCATTAGATAAATTAAACAATACATTCGTTCATTTGTAATTCAAGTCCATACACATTGCTGGTAGAACAGTCACCAGGAAGCAGATCAACATTTGAAGGAACATATCTCTTATTTACGGGCACAGATAAGACACTGACTTCCCCTGTACGTCATTGAGTGATGAGTGATAATCGGGGTTTCTCAGCAGATATAGAAATAGCCGTTTAAACATAGTGCAGCGGTCCGTGATATTTATGATATGAGGCGATTCCTAAATTGAATTTTCTGTCATTTAGCAGATTCTATGTTAACCTGCTCGGCAAACTCGTACAACTGTTCCTTCAACTGCCAATGGAAAAATACGTATTATACCACCGTACGACTCGGTCTGGGGAAGGACTGGTCAGTACAACAAATCCAACCGTATTCAAAAGCAATATTACAATGATTATGTATTTAAAAATGTCTTAAGTTCCCATCATGATAAAACAGCTCAGGCATAAGTATAGATCCGACAGTCTACATATTCGTTTATAAAAAATAAGCAATTGTCCTCTGTGTTTTACCCATCTCTAGTTCTGAAAATAGAAAGAACTGCTCGTGGATCACCAGCTCCAGTCAGCCGCACCCTGGGCAAGGGTTCGTGTTTGAGCTGTCCAACTCCCTCACACCATACATGGAGGAAACCAAAATGATAGAAGTCACTGCTGAGGCCATGAACGATTACATCTTCCAAAGGACCACCAAGAGATTCTTTCTCAGGGATATTAGTAAGTCAGGCTCCATTCAGGGGATCCAGGGGAAGGGGGGTTGGCAGTACAGACTAAACATAACAACTGCAGTATGTACTGATGTTATATTTACGATAATAAGAAATGCGTAATGAAGGTTGAGCCCAAAAATATATATTTAAGTATTCAAAGAATGATACATATGGTGAGTTTTTGGTATTTATTAGTTTTTCTGACTTGCTTTTCTTATGCTTTCTCTTAATTTCTCTACAGTTCGACCAGAGAGTCCCAAGATAGTCCAATGTCAGGAAGTGGGTCATAAATTGAATGTGAGCATAGAACCAGCGGCCAGCTGGTCCAAGCCACATAGTTACTTCAAATTGGAGCATGAGATAGAATATGTGTCCAGACACAATGGCGAGGTAAATTCACGCACACAGAACATAAAAAAAAACAACTCACACTAACAAACATTTGGACACAAGCCTTACCTCTCAAGGTTTTAAATGGTGTTTAATCTCTCATTTCAGAATATAATCTCAAAGACTCATTTGATACCGAGGGAGATCAGCAAACTCAGAGTTCGGTCCAGAGACTCTGTGGTGTGCTCAAAGTGGAGTGAATGGACTGCATGGAGAAATGTAAACCTTTAATCTGAGTATTCTCACCCTGTCATGCCCTATATTCTCTTTCCTTTCAAGCTTAAACTTGTCTGCACACATATGTTGACATGCTATGCTTTTCTTTAATCATAAGGTGCAAATGATAGTGTCTTGGGGCTTCAAAATTAAATCAAAGGGAGATTATATATATATATATATATATATATATATATATATATATATATATATATATATATATATATATATATATATATATATATATATATATATATATATATATATAATTTCTGGATTACATCTATTTATGCATTATTGGTTTATTTATTTATTTATTTATTTATTTATTTATAATGGAACAAAAAATATACATTTCTTCTGGCTCTGTCTTCTCTCATTTTTTAAGTGTGTTTGTGTTTCTATGTATTTGACTCCAGCATTTTCGATTAAAAGTTTGTTTACTCATATATAAGTTGCTTGTTCAGTCATTTTCATATTTTTTTCCTGGCTCACCTGTGATTCATTTAGGTAGCAGTTGCTTACCGAGTAATAATTTAAAAATAATTTAAAATAATTTAAAAAAGATATGCTGTCCAACGCTCTAAATATCCAACAAGGTTAGATATCCCCTAATTACTATATATTTTTTATGAACAGCATTGTTCTTGACAATAACAAAAATATCAACAGAATATCGTCTTGTGATAATCAAGCTTCCACATTCTGGCACATCTTTGTCATCATGGTTTGGCACAGCAGAAATGATGGCAAATAGTGGTAAAAATGGCTTATAACAACACTCAAAATGGAACCAAAGCATAGTTGCAGTTAAAACACAAATCACAAATCTGTAGTTTTGCTCTTCATTGTCTAAGAGCATAAGCAAACACATGAGGAAGGAGTCAAGGACCCCTTGTTTTTCCTAAATAGCTTAAAGATGACAATTTCTCCTTTTAACTGTCTCAATGGGAATTTACTTCTAATATGTATTTCTTTATTTTCTTTGTGGCAGGTGAGGAAACCAGGGACACAGAGGAAGAGGAATTCTAACAACAAATGCAAGCCACAAAGCCACAACAAGGATCCAGAATTAGTGTTTATTTTCTCTCTGAATGAGCGTGTTTGACTCCTGAAATGTACTGGGTTAAGTCCTCGAATCAAAGCCTACTTAGGTTTCCTATGATGCATTTCACACGTGTGGAAAAATGAATGCTGTGTATTCATTATTTTTGTCCATTATGTTTCTATGTCATGTAAAACGTTTATTCCATGTACATTTCTACTTTTTATTATACCGTCTGCGTAATATGGAATGTCATTTAAGTCAATATTAAATAAATGAATATGGCTATGAATTAAATCCTGTCAATAAATTATTCAATAAGTAATTATTGTTTTTCAAAAAACCATAACAACCTGCAATGGAGCAGCACATTGGCTGAGAAGTGAATTCGATCATTTAATCATAAAGGGAACCGCCGCTTGTCTTTATGTGATATTGCTATACTGAGCTTGTATGCTGTCCGAATATCAAAAGATTTTTCAGAGATGAACGCCCTGGTGTTTTTCACTATTGTTAATTTTATTTCATAATTCCAGTCCTTTATTTCAGGGGACTTGTATTTCCTAATGGCACATTTATTTCTGTTTCCATTCATAATATTCAAATTTGTGGGGCGTGGTTATCTCACAGACTCAGACCAAAGCAACAGCACCAAAAGAGGACTGAATTTATATATATATATATATATATATATATATATATATATATATATATATATATATATATATATATATATATATATAATATTGTGGCGAGCAGCACGGGAATGACGAGACAGGAGCCCAGGTAAAGCGGTCATACCACTCTCGCGCCGCATACACGCGACACCTTTAATGAACACACACAGATTACACATAATTAATCTTCCTCCATCTCACAAATCAACATGAACGTCTTGGTGGCTGGACACGCCAACAACACAAATATACCACCACCTAGGCATACTCTCTTTACCTCCCCCCCCCACATTATCTCTGCCACAAAGGACCTAGGAGGGCGCTGACGGGGCTGAGCAGCTAAAGGTCCAGCAGGTGGCAGAGGCCAGAATCCTCAACAAACTGGCCTCAATAATGACTAACCCCACTCACCCTCTCCACGCCCTGAAGGTGATCAAGAACAGCACCTTCAGTCAGAGACTAATTGCACCCATGTGCAAAACGGAGCGGTACAGGAAGTCCTGTAAACCAGCTGCCATACGGTTTTATAATGCACAAAAATAACTTTGCTATATTAGGGAATGTGTGTTTGTTATGTCTGTCCATACGCTGTTGTAACACTGTAATTTCCTGTAAAGGATTATTAAAGGATCTATCGAAATGTCTGGCTAATAAAAGTTAGACCCTTCCCAGGATCCTTTGCGGCACTAGTCGGAACCAGCGTCTACGCCCGTGGACGCTGGTTCCGAGCGCCGCAAAGGATCCTGGAAAGAAGGGCCCCTGCTAGTGGCGACCCCGTTGCGGCGCAGTCTTTCTCCCTTGTTGGGCCGACCGTCTCCTGCGGTGTGGGCGGAATAGGCTCCTCCTCTGCCAAACCCAAGAGTCAGCCCAAGCCCTCTTGGCTGTGGTCGGGGACCCCCTCCATCGGCCTCAGCGGCCGACACTGTTGTGGCTCGAGGTCGGCCCTGCTGCACAGCCACTACGTCGGTACGCCCTGGTTGGGCTGTTCCTGGACGGCAGCAACGATGGTCGACACTGTGGGGCCCTGGTGTCCTCCCAGTGGCTTGGACGCCGACCAGCGTCAGGCTGACAGCGGTGTCGGGGGAGAGGAGACGACCGGCTTGAGGGGCAGGAAGCGGCTCGTCGTCCGGCCGGGTGAATTGGAGGTGGTGCGCAAGTTTTTGGCTCGCCAGCATCCGGGACCCATCGGCCTGGACCTGCTGCCACGTTGGGGTGCCCGGATGGACACGGTTGGGGCAGCCGTCACCCTACGGCACACCGTGACGCTCCAGTCCGGGCAGGTGAACGCCCGGGTCCGGAAGGCCATCCCCGGCGGTCCTGCGACTGCCATCCTTCCCACCACCGAGACGGCTGAGGCCAAAAAGGGGGCTCCAACGCCCCCCTCCAGCGGAACCTGATGGAGGCGTTCCCCAACCACACCCCCAAATCTCAGGCGGACTCTGGGTTCTGGCCGAGGAGGGCCTACGCCCTGGTTATTGGTTATTGGTTATTAGTTATAATGTACACATGGACAGACGGTAGACTCGTGGGTTGTACTACTTACGGACATACAGTAGATAGAACATACAGAACATAAAATAGAAGATAAGTATAATAGATCCAAGGTACTAGCATGTCTATAGGTGCTATTGCGAGGCAGCAGATTTTTGTGTAAATGTCAGCTGGGGCTCCTACCCACAAGTCGGTGCCGACTTCGGTAGGGCCTACGACACACTACAACACGATTGGTCTACTCAGTCTGGCCTTGCGTCGGCTCGGTGGTCCACAGTTAGGTGATTCAGAACGGGGGACCCCACACGAAGACTCTCCTGCCCGATTATCCGCGCCTTCTTTGAAAACTCGGCAAATGTAACACACACTACCCGATATTATCAAACCGGTTCCCCCCACAAAATCAGAGCAGACTTCAATAAAACTATTCTGGAAAAGTTTATCATAAATAAAAACGCATTGTTTTATTTATTGAACATTGATTAATTGATGTAATTGTATGTATATGTCCTGCCTCATTTATTTATTTCAGCAAGAATCGAATAGCTATGTTTATTACCATAATTTATCTTGTTTGGTTCACATTCCATAGTGGTCTGCGCAGCTGAGGACCTTTATTTTGAAAGAGAGCGGAAGCGTTCTAACAACACAGGCGAGTCCCGCCCTCTCCTTAGCCAATTGATTTAAATCCAGGCACAATTACCCATGAAACGGTTGTAATGCACCGTGTTTTTTGGACTTTGTAGCGTAACGTGCAATGCAAATGTCGACACCATGGTTAAGTATGGTCGGACAACTGCGTGGGGCTTTTTGCTCTGGGGGGTTTTCATGCATTTCCAGCTCTTGTCAGGTGAGCGAAACATTGCAGCTCATTAGTCAGCCAGTTAAAGCGTTGTTCTACAGCCATGTGTTTACCGTTTTAGCAAACGTTACCTTATCATGACCCGTATTGATTTTGTTATTCGGATATTGAAGGTGATTTGCTGCTGCTACTGCTGCAGTGGTGTCATATGACAAGCAGTCGGAGGTAGAATAATTGTGTCAGGTTTGTTGTGATGCATTGGAGAGACGTCACGCGGTCCCAGCGTGTAGTCCTTTTCCCCATCTAAACAGTAGTGCTGATGAAATCACTGTGGACGATGTAGTATAACCTTTATGTATACGATCAATGAATGACCCCTTCAGATGTATCTTCTACACATAAGGTCTCGGGCTGAATGAACTGCTGTACTTCCGGGTTATGAGTCCTGAAGATATTGGTTACGTCTTCAGTGCGGCCCCAGCTAAAGACTTTGGCGGGGCTTTTGTGAGTATTGAAGGTTGAAGCCCTTACAGTTGGAATACAATATCGAATACGAAGAATATTCTAACCAGTATGACTTATGTCTGCTCATACCTCTCTGTTTGGCTGCTATAGACCTCTTCATATAATGAGATCCTACTTGTGTTGGCTGATCCAATTGATGGCTGTGAACCACTGATGAACAAAGATCTAATTCAGGGACAGGTGATCCTGCTGGAAAGAGGGTATGTGGTTTTCTGTAACCTAGGGTTACCCCAAACCCTGGGTTAACTTAGCCGGTTATGTGATAAAACCGGCTTTGTGGAATACCCCACAGAGCGCACACTCTTGATGTTTTTACATAATATTGTGTATAACATTTGAGTAATTGAAATGCGCGAAAACATAAATGTGCATGTTTAGTTTGTTCAGTAGTTGCAGGGTAATTTTGTCGGTTTGTCGGTTGTTCTGTCTGTAATTATTGTTAAAAATATTTATTGTAAAGACCTCAACCATACCCAATACCTCCGTCTATATTCATAATGGACTCTGAGTTGTTTTGTTTTCTTAATCTGTGAACTCCAGGGGGTGTTCCTTTGTCCACAAGGCCCAACAAGTTGAGGAGGCAGGAGGCAAAGCAGTGCTTATTGCAGATAACGTAGTTGAGAATGACAATCTGTACCTGGACATGGTCGCTGATGGGAGTGCTGCCATGCCAAGCATTCCAGCCTTGTTCCTGTTGGGGCGTGATGGGTAAGCTATACATACAACTGTCTCCTTTTATCATTCTTGGAAACCATTGGCTATTGTCAGACAGCTATTTATCTCTGGGGACAAATGTCCATATTTGTGTACCGGATAACGGGGATCCAGTAAAACTTCCTCCTCCGGGCGATGGTCATTAGTTAGGCTACACTCCAATTAGCAACCTAAGACTCAAGAATGGAGTTGGAGATGATGGACGAAGTCTACAACGGGATTGTTTCAGTAGTCTCATAGGTGAAGATTTCTCAAAAGAATACACAAACATCATATATTCTATAGGTGTTTCAGGTCCATGTGACATTTGGGGGAATTTCTATAAACATCAAAGCTAATAAGAAAAATAATAATTGTCAGAAAATAGCAGATGGCTCTCTAGATTGTTGCCCTCCAAACGGACTGTTTACCTGCATGCAGTAAAAAATCTAACTTAATTGGTCATTCTACCGGCACTTATAACGGGCAACAAACAATGGACACCAGAACTATTCCATTACCAAAAATAGTGTCCTGTTGTCTACAGATTTTGGGTACAGTTGCTGACATCCCATTGTAATGATTACTCTTACACAGACCATATTTATTGCGGCCATATTTGTGCAGTCTACATCTTTGGAAACCATGACATCTCAATGCATTAATTTTTTTTACATTTTTTTTATTTCAGTTTTTCTATTCAGGTAGCAATTAGAATTCATTTAAATTGAATTGTCATGGTTTCCCCAAAGATTCCTGGAGGTTTACCCAACCAACTAACTGATATGGCTAGTAAGTCCATTGCTGGCCACTAGCAAGTATAAGCACACATTTGCATTGTTTCCTATTCATTCTCCTAGGCTTATGATTAGACGATCTCTCCAGAGACATGCGCTGCCTTGGGCTGTGATCTCCATCCCGGTGAATGTTTCCTCTTTGGGCTCCTTCCCTCTTAACCAACCACCATGGACACTGTGGTAGAGCAGACGCACGCCGACAAGCCTAGCAGCCTGCTGGGACAAATTACTGGAAATATGTAAATCCCCTGGGGTTCCTTTAGAAGTTCTCTTAAAATGCACAAAATGTGTTTAATGCATCTACATATTTGTTTGTTTTGTAGAAGTAAAACGTACACATACGACAAACCTGGATCTTCATGCATGGTCTTAATCTAAGCTTTCTTTCGACAGCTTTTTTTTTGTTTGGAATGGTTTTAATTTCCTGAGTTGTAGCCAACGTATTCCTCTTTCCTTATTTCTGCAATTTTTACTCAGTTGGTCACTACTGGGTTTTGGTGTTAAATGTCCACTATAATCTTTTCATAGTCACAAAGACCTCCCTGTTTGGATTCTATAGCTTTTGGTTTTTAAGTTGCATGTTGTGTTTTTTTTACTTCTTGAACATTAAAAAAAAAAAATGTACATAGGGTGGACAGTTTGAAAAGCCAAGAAGGTAATTAGAAATAGTTATGGCTTCACTCTCCTTGTAATTTTTTTTTTCTATGAAACTACAATTACAGTAAAAACATTGACTGTTTCTTTATTTGCATTTACTATGAAGTAGGAATATGAATCTTTCAGTATCATGATTCAATTTGGGTCATAACAAAATATATTTCACATTTACTAATATCTGTAACTGCTCCAGTCCGCTGTGTGCTAAGGGCAGTGGGGCCATGTATGGCAAGAAAGCAGTGGTAAGTAAAGTGTGAATATTATGTGATTTTTATATTTGGAAAAATGATCAACTGATTTTAATAATGTAAATACACACATAAATAAAATAAACATGTTGTGAATGACTACAATCATAGATAAGAAAAGGGATTTTGTTTTTGCTTTCCAATCCTATCAAGATATGTCTGGCATTGTATTAAGGCTTAGTCTATTAAGGGACAAAGGCATATAGTCTAATGGGGTGAAACATTTTGACCTCAATACCAAATGCAAAAAAAAGAATCAGGAAAGCAAGTAACTGAGGTTTGTCAGGTCAATGATAAGGTATTCATGGTTTTCCCTGCAAACATGTTTTTTAATATTAAAGCAATAACATTTACTGAATTTTATATCCAACGTGTATGTGCGTGTCTTGGGCGAACAAAAATGCTGGCTAGGCTCGATGCGGAAATCCCTTCTCCATATCGGCCCCTTCGGTCGTTGAAGGCTAAGGTAGACTACAACACAAAATGATAAACACAAAATTGAAAGCTAAGGGGTAGAACATGAGATGTACACAATTCTTTCCGACATTTTTTCCTCACAATCATTCGTGGGCAACTTTTTTGCAATACATTATGAAGTTGATTTCCCTGAAACAAAAGACCAAGCAGGTCAGACGGTTTGTTCGTTAGTTTGATGCGCTACAAGTTGATCCATCGTCTGCATCCAAATTGGCTGCTCATTTTTCTTGACTGGGCCACACTGAGAACAAAGCAGAAAGGCAGAGACATAGGCCATCAAACAAATCGGGAGCCTTATGTGATATGAGTGAAATCCACTGACCTAAACAACAAATTAAGTTAAAGAAAACAGTGCCCAACTATAGGGTCTATTCTAGGTTTGGCTTCACCTCCTGTTGCACCTCGGCCCCGCCCCCACACGGTCCTCCTCATGGCTTCACGCAGCGCCGGACTGCCCCACACAGGCCCGGCCCTGGGCATAGACAGTATAGGCGAATGCTACGGGCGTATCCATCCGCAGGGGGCGCCAAAAATATGCGATTTTTTTCTTTCTTTTTTGCACACTGTATTCATCTAACTTTAACTTCAATGTTTGTATTAATACCAGTAGTTATGTCGAAATAAATATTGGACAACATTACATAACATGTAAAATAAAAGAGAGCCCTAGTATCCGTGTCTGATTTTGGATGATAGTTTGTGGTTTGCATATCTTACATTTCCCATATCTTTCATATAATAAATTGTTGTATTTTTTTTTTACACCACTTGAGTGCTTGTTTAATCTCTGGTTAGAACCAGACTAGATAAACCATGCTACATTAAATTATATTTAGGCTAAAATAATTTGAATCTGAACTCGTATCTAACATTTAAAATAGCAAAGATATGTGTTGACCATCCTATGCTATTTTAAATGTTACCAAAATAAGTCCTTATTACCGCGTTTTAATAAGAATCGAACAGTGTTGGGTTCGCCGGGGTGAGGATGGGGGGTGGACACGCGGCCGCGCGTTGACGAGCCACCCGGCGGGACGCGGCAGGACGCCGCGCTGATCACTCCAACTCACCCTGATCGGCGGCTCTATTGTCTGAGCCGCTCCGTGGCAACCACAGTTTGATCCCACTGCCCTAGTAGACCACTCACCTCCGACACCCTGCTGAGCCTTTGCTCTAACCACCGAAACCCCCCACCCACCACCCCTTTGCCGGTTTATCCTTTGAATGTTCGAGCCAAAGACTATACTCTCTCTCTCTCTCTCTCTCTCTCTCTCTCTCTCTCTCTCTCTCTCTCTCTCTCTCTCTCTCTCTCTCTCTCTCTCTCTCTCTCTCTCTCTCTCTCTCTCTCTCTCTCTATTTTCTTGTAACCTGCATGCTATTGCTGGTTACAAGAAGAAAAATAAAAAGTATGCTCGATTTTAGTGCTACAGTTGCTATGATTAACGTTGTAGAGGCTATCCAAGACAGACTGTGGTTTGGTGAAAAACTACTTTGATCCTTTGTGGTATATGGCCGTCTCGGGCTAGGTAGGCCTATGACTCGAAGCAGTAAATGTTCAACACGTGTTAAAACAGAAGCACAAGGTAAACGAGCTTGCGTTCTGGAGGTTCATGAAGCGTCTCTCGAACACAGGTAAGAATTCAGTTTATATTGGAAGTGGGCGGAATGGTAAATAAGCCACGCCTAAAGGTTCTAATTTATCCAGGTAAACCTTTGGGCCCAATCCCATTACTTTGCTCAAAGGAAAATCTCAGCCCTAGCCCTCGCTGTTGCGCGTTCACGCGTCGTGGAGCCATGTACCAATACCAGTTTAAAGGTAGCTTAAGGGGTAAGGGGGAGGGCTAACATCCCCTCAAAATTGAGATTTTCGATGGGCACCCTCAAAGCGCTTCAGTTGTGACTTGCTCCCACAATACCTTGCGAGAAAACTGAAAATCAAGAAATATCCTAGAGAAGATGGAGGGCGAAAAGATGCGACAGGATTTGAAAAACACAAATTTAAGTGTTTTCTCTGTAATTAACTATTAATTATTTTATTAATTATACTCTGCAGCCCGGCCGCGGACTCTCGGAAGATCTGGATATCATACGACATGAGCCCGGGGCAGCTCCCCGACCCTGGGCCGTGGACCGGGCGGCCCGCGGTAAGGTTTGATGACGTCACAGGGTAGGGTTGTCCCATTTGGTAGGGGATCGGTTAGGGGTAGCAATGAGCATGAGCAATGAGGGTAAGGGTAGGGTTAGGGTTGAGATGTAGGGTTGAGACAGTGAGCCAAGTAATGGGATTGACCCTTGGTCTGTCTTGGCTTTGGCTGAAATGGCCAAGTGGGCGTGTTTGTAGTCTTTCTATAAACTCATAAAACCTTATATGGTGTCGTCCATTATGTTGAGAAGAAACCATTCATAACTGTTGTTACCTTGAAACAAGTCATCAGAAGTAGCATAGCCTAAAATTAAATCAGATTACATTCCTCTTTATAATAGCTAGAGCAGTGGCCTCTGGACAATATATCTTTGCTACATCTCAATATCACTATGACTAAAATAAAAATGTAAACCGCTATTTACATACCATGCTTTTAAATTAGTAATAATTGAAGGTGAAATAGTGAGCCTTAGAAAAATCCTAATAGATCTTGATACCTGGCTTCATTGTTACCTTTTGATGTTTACCATATGGAAAAGAAAAAAAAAAAAATTCGAGGTTGGTTGTGCAATTGCAACAAAATGATAAAATCAAAGGAATTAAACCACATTCCAGATCCTTTAAATAACTTGGAATTTAGACTATATCGGGGTTTAATGTGGGTTTTCGTTTCGGCGAATCTGGCAACCCGGAGACCCTCGGTGACGCGCAATGTCAACAGCCGCTGCCCCGCAGGAGTCTCATGTGCGGCTACCGTCGGGCTAACGCCTCCCCTGCTCAGTGCGATCCATTGAATCCTGGAGGCTGTTTTAATGGAAACCACCCCAGCCAAAAGTGACAGTGAAAAGCCATTAACCACCCGCCGTAAGACATTTGTTCATTGGTTTCTAACCCGTCAGTGTCATTAGTCATCTGGCTGCTGTTTCGGCTAACCAGCAGTCTGAAAGCGAGCTAGCGATGGTATCAGTTGTCACTGGGTCAAGCTCTTTAATGGCTTGGTTCAGACTACACGGGTTCAGTCCGTTTTTTGGCCCCCGATACGTTCGTCGCAGACAAATTTGCGAGTCGTAGGCCTACATGATTTTTGAAAAGTCTGCGACGAGATGAGGTCTTTTTAATGTGACACGCTTGCGATCTGCGATTTCGCTACGACGACAGTCCTGCATCGTGCCAGAGATGTGGAGGAATGGCATGACGTATCCATTGTTGACATGGAGGGGATCCCACGAACAGCTGGAGCTCAGGGGCAGTGCTTACTTAGTAAAGAACTAACTAGTACAATAAAGACTAGTAGAGATGTGCGGTTGGCGGTCATACACCCGCGGACACCGTGGATAACCCACGGGTTGGGTCGATTGCGTGGAAAAATAAGTAATACTTGGAGTAATTACGGGCGGGTCGCGGTTGAAATAAATAAATAAAAAGTAGGTTAACATATTGACCTGGCAAACTGACAAATTTGACATATTTTTCTATAATCTCCCTGCATCTGAAATCTCGTGTGAATGGAGGGTTTGCATGAGAAACAGTGGCCTCATTGGCATTGCCAACAGTCAGAGACGGTGGATCCACTAGTTATGGCAGGACCCTGGCGGTCCCTTATAGCAATGTTCTTGTCGTCTAGTATTACTAAGTGCATGTTGAACCCTATAGCCACCTCAGCACTGATGCATCTAAAGCTATCCATGTCCCCCTCTGATCATCCCAGGTCGCCCAGCCGTCCAGATCCACCACTATCACAACCAGTACCACCCCCAGTACCACAACCCAGCCTTCTGCTTAGCCCTAATAACAATCCCTTAATAATCACCTGCCCTATGGACCGCAGAGTCTCTGCTCTATCCACCAAACGCTGCCATGGGACACATGATGAATGACAAGCTGGTTTTCCTGGGCCTGCTGTACTTTGTTCAGGGCATCCCCTATGGGCTCCAATCGTCTCTGCTCCCGGTCTACCTGCGGGGAGCCGGCCACTCCCTGACCCGCATCGGCTTCACCAAGATCCTCTTACTTCCCCTGGGTGCTGAAGGTCCTCTGGGCGCCTCTGATAGACCGCATCGGCTCCAAGCGGCGCTGGCTGGTCGGCACGGTCTCCGGGCTGGCGCTCACCTGCGTCTCAAGCGCCCTGCTGGCCCCGGAGTCCCACATCTGGGCGGTGGCGGGGACGCTGCTGGTCATGAACGCCCTGGCGTCGGTGCAGGACATCGCGGTGGACGGGGCGGCGGTGGGCCTGTTGAAGAGCCGCGGGGAGCTGGGGCTGGGGAACACGGCCCAGGTGGTGGGCTACAAGGCCGGCTCGGTGTTCGCCGGCGGCGGACTGCTGGCCGTGATCGACGTGGCCGGGTGGAGCTGGATGTTCCTGCTGCTGACGTTCGTGTACGCCGGCGTGGCCCTATTCGTGTGGGGCGCACCCGTGCTGGACGAGGACTCGCTGAGGTGCCAGCAGCAGACTGACGGGGGCCGGAGAGGAGGCAGCCAGGGGGCGGATATCGTCCGGCCATGGAGGGTGTGGAGGAAGATGCTGGCAGTGCCCGGCACCCCCTGGACGGTGTTGTATGTGCTGACGTATAAACTAGGTGAGTGTGTTTCAGAACCAAACACATTGAATATGAGTACATATATAAATGATGCAGTAATACAAGTGTAAATAAGATATCATTTTAATGTTGAATCCTAACAAGCATACAATTTGATAAATTACGTAGTCATGCTTCGAGGCTAGCTCAAATTACAGTATTCAATTTGTTTTAAATTAAGGATAAGGACCTGGGACATGGAAAAAATGCTTACCCTTCTGTTTTGTAGCGAAAGCATTGCAGTTCAACCTCTCACCTCTAGATGTCTCTGTTGGTTTATCCATTAAGACTGGAAAGCGCAACTCATTCCATCGATCGTCCCAATTCCAGCGACGCGGCAACTTGAATAAAAATAAGATAAAACAAAACACGTACAGCTCACCTTAAAATAATTCTGTAGTAACCCTCGTTAGTTTTCTAAAATCAACTGTTCACTTTTTTCGCATTGTTTATCAGAAAAAAAAATGGATTGGCTTATAGAGTGGTCGTCTTTTCGTTTTACTCGACAGCACGCGTAAAGGTAGATAGCGCGAGTAAACTTGAGGGGGCGATTGATGAAGAAAGGGATATAGTTGATATGGCCAGAGTTTGGTATTTGTTAGCAGAAGGGGATTAGGATTAGAGCGTCTTTGTGTTCGCGTGGCATTCAGAAACCAACATGGAAGATGCAACATTGCAGTTGTTTTTTTTGTGTGTATGGGCCTTTGGTGGTGTGGTGGGTGGGTACGTATGTCGTCCCTTCCTATTTGCATAGTCCCTACGTGTGTTTAAGCATAATGTGTTTAAGCTCTATGTCTTTGTGTTTATTTTTTTATTTTTTACATTGAGTGTAAATGTGGTCTGTGGATGTGTCGGCTATTGAGAGAGAGTTGAGAGTGACTCAGTAATCGGATGAGCCCCTGCAGACGGAGCTACTAGATGAAACATCAAGAACGGCTGAACCCCTAATCTGTCTAGGGAGCCCCCCCAACAGACACACACACACACACACACACACACACATACACAAACACACACTCAAAAGATCACAAACAGCTTATGGACATAATTACAGCCATAATCACTCTTGTGATTTTATAGTCTCATTGTTGGCAGGTTTCATTAACAACATCAGCAACTTTACCGTGGTGTTAATATTGCTATTAATGAAAGTAGATTAAGAAAAAGCCATGTCTTTGATTATGTCTTGCGAAATGCCCTTGTGAAATTTGTATGCAAGACGGTATTTTTTTTAAGGGAATGTGTTTGTTAAAATGTGCGTATTTATAAATCGAACGGAACACACACACACAGATGCACGCACGCACGCCTCCATTCATTCCTCATGAAGACTTGTTTGAGTTTGTCCAAACCAAAAGCCAATTAGAGTCGGACTTGATTCCGAACTTTGACCCCTGTTCAATTTGTGAACCGTGGACATGATGTGCCGACCATCCGGGCAGTTGCTCACGGATGGATGGAGAAGGAAAAGTAGTAATGAGTAGCTTAAGGAGAATAAATAAAATATACAGACGAGGGAGAGACGGGACCCAAACAACAGGAAGGAATACCCAGAATGTCTCAATATGATCATAAAACATGCATCTTTTCACATCTAACATCATATGATGTACAAAGATTTCCTTGGTGTAGTTTGTGGATCTTTAAACTTTTGGTGTCGTGACGACGTGACTGAGATGAGAATATTTGATGCAAAACCGCTCCGGAGAAACCTAATCAGCACACAGTCGCACACAATGAAGGGCTTAGGCGCTAAGTGTCACGGGTTGTCGCCCTTCAGAAAGTGTGCGTTACGGAGCAAGGCAAGTCCGCCGGCCCGGCCGAGTGATCGAGGGGAGGTGAGCTGAAGGGGAGGGGGGGGAGAGAGGGAGAGCAGGAAGGATGGCCGAAGGAACGCTCCTGATGGTAGCTTCTCACGGGGAATTGAACAGATGGGCGGGGGGAAGAGAGAGAGAGAGAGAGAAGAGAGAGACGAAGAGAGAGAGAGAGAGAGAGAGAGAAGAGAGAGAGAGAGGAGAGAGAAGAGAAGAGAGAGAGAGAGAGAGAGAGAGAGAGAGAGAGAGAGAGAGAGAGAGAGAGAGAGAGAGAGAGAGAGAGAGAGAGAATCGCGGTGAGCGGCAGTGTGTTTTCGCCCTCTCGAACTGTCCCCGTATTCAGGAGGGATGGACTAGTGCGATGAAGCACACGCCAGCCTTGACCGCGGCTCGGTCTGCGGGAGGGGACGAGGTTGTTGGTGAGTCACGTGAGAGAAATGGGTGTCGGACGACCGCCACTGCGCTGGGCAGGGGGGAGGGGTCAGGGGCATGATGGGAAATGAGAAGGGGTGGAGGGGGTGAGGAAAACCTAAGAGGGAGGAGAGAAGAGGAGTCAGATAGAGGCTAAAGGGGGTGAGTGATTTTCCAGAGGGAAAGAGGAGGACTCCAGATAGAGGCTAAAGGGGGGGGATGAATTAATGAAGAACCACCACATGGCACCCTGAGAGACGGAGCAAGATGGCAGCTCCAAATATATTAAAAAAAAAAACATCAGAAAGGTCCATACTAAATAAAGCTGGACAAATGGAAGAAACGTCCACAAATCGCTTAAAAAAACGCCAAAGTGCCTAGAAATATAAAGAGTATATGGGCAAATATAGATGTAAGTTGACTCTTTCTATTATTTATATTAACTCTAGACCCTCAAACCCACCAGCAGACTTAGTTATCGGATAGATCATGCTTAGTCTCTATAAGCAGACAGAAACAAGAAGACTGAAACATGGAGACCATGCATGATCTAGCCGACACACATACACACACATACACACACTCTAAAGATCACAAACAGCTTATGGACATAATTACAGCAATAATCACTCTTGTGATTTTATAGTCTCTCTCAACTACACGCACACAGGCAGGATATCTGAGTGAGTGGTCCTGCCTATTTGTGTATTTGAGAGTTATTAGTAGATATAGGTCCCAACATTAATGCTAATCGAGTGTGTGGACAGACCTATGTTGACACTACTCTCATCAAGGTGTTTGAAGGTAAGGTTTATGTAGATGTGGCCCTGTTTGGATGTATCCTATACACACAGACAGCTTTCCTGTTGGTTGTGCATTAAAGAGCCAGTGAACCCAACGTCAAACACTGTAAGATTTAATATATTGTCTTTTGGGTTGAAGGTTTTAGGAAAGAGGGGAGCGTGTTATCCCCATGGTAACGACCGACTTCGACTTTGTGATACTTTTTTAAGTACCGTTGTGTATGAGCGTTTAAAAGCGTGTAATGAGTGATGTTGTGTAGGAAATGTGACACACGGGTGTCAGGGAAGCCTCAACCCCACTCGAACCCGGACATTAAATAAATCGCGGCTTAGATCGAGCTTCCCTATCCAAACACACCTACACTCTTGTGTGTGTGTGTGTGTGTGTGTGTGTGTGTGTTGTGTGTGTGTGTGTGTGTGGTGTGTTGTGGTGTGTGTGTGTGTGTTGTGTGTGTGTGTGTGGTGTGTGTGTGTGTGTGTGTGTGTGTCGTGCGTGCGTGTGTGTGGATCCTATGTGTAAATAGAAACACTATATGTGTACACTGTGTGTCTTGGAGCCTCACCCTGACTCGGACCCGGACATTAAAAAGAATCGCTGCCCGGAACAGAGCTCCACACGTCCACCCAAACAGCGGTGCCCGTGACGTCTGAGCGCATCGGAGAAGGCACTCAGACGCCACGACCGAGGGGGGTGGCCGGTGATCGCCACATGCATTCACAGCAGAGTGCAACGTGCCCGTGGTGTTTAGGGGAGAAGGGCGAAAACATAGGATTATCCCACTTTTATTAAAAAATGGGGACTTATTTTGGTAACATTTAAAATAGCATAGATATCTGTGTTGACCAAATGTTACCAAAATAAGTCCTAATTACCGCGTTTTAATCAGAATCGAACAGTGTTTGGGTTCACCGGCTCTTTAAGGGGTGGACACGCGGCCGCGCGTTGACGAGCCACCCGGCGGGACGCGGCAGGACGCCGGTCTGTGGGGCGGCCGTCCTCCGCCGCGCTGATCACTCCAACTCACCCTGATCGGCGGCTCTATTGTCTGAGCCGCTCCGTGGTGACCACAGTTTGATCCCACTGCCCTCGTCGACCCCTCACCTCCGCCACCCTGCTGAGCCTTTGCTCTAACCACCGAAACCCACCATCCCTTTGCCGGTTTATCCTTTAAATGTTCGAGGCCAAAGACTATCATTTCTGTTCTCTTTCTCTTCTTCTCTCTCTCCTCTCTCTCTCTCTCTCTCTCTCTCTCCCTCTCTCTTCTTCTCTCTCTCTCTCTTCTCTCTCTCTCTCCTCTCTCTCTCTCTCTTCTCTCTCTCTCTCTCTCTCTCTCTCTCTCTCTCTCTCTCTCTCTCTCTCTCTCTCTCTCTCTCCTCTCTCTCTCTCTTCTCTTCCCCTTTCCCTCTCTCTCTCTCTCTCTCTCTTCCCCCCCCCTCTCTCTCTCCCTCTGTGTCTCGTACAACACCTCGCTGATCTTCTAGCTCACCAGCCAGCCTCTGTCATTTTCCCCTTCACTAACTTCCTAACAATGTCTCTGTTCATCTGCCCTAACCCCTCCTCCCACCTCACCCTACTCCACCCCCGACTCTCCCCCCTTGCTCTCCCCTCGCTCCCTCTCTCTCCATCCCCGACTGCACTGTGCGCTCTCTTCTGTTGCGTCTGACCTCTGCCCTCTACGTGTATCCCTCGTCTGTCCGTTCGATTTGCTCTCTCGCTGCCTTTTGTGGTGTTTGCTGTTCAAACTAACCTCCTCCGTGTTAAGTACCCTGGCCTCCACCTACCACTCCCCCAGCCCTACTTTAACCTGTCTTCATGTTGAATAAAATCCTTGCGTAAAGCATTGCTTTGAGAATATGTTTAAAGTTAAACGGGGAAAAATCTGCCATGTTGTGTCAGTGCTACATGTATTACAGCCACCCCTTTTATGATAATGATTAGTCGCAGGCAGCAGAACGTACTAGCGTACTAGCGAGCTGGAGCACTCAACTAGAATAAGTGCAAACAAGCCAAAAGACAAGCTAGATAAAGCTTAATCTAAAGCTAGGTAAAGCTAGACCTAGGTAAAAGCTAGACCTAGGTAAAGCTAAAGCTAGACCTAGGTAAAGCTAAAGCTAGACCTAGGTAAAGCTAAAGCTAGACCTAGGTAAAGCTAAAGCTAGACCTAGGTAAAGCTCAAGCTAGGTTTACGGCATTGTTTTTCAAGATGGAGTGGTTGACGTTATTTAAATGTACCTGGATGGACTAATACAAGACCTTACTACCGTTACTCAGACTTACATTGATAACTTATGTATATATGTTCATAGTAATGTTTATGCATTCCTTTTCGTCATGGTGAAGAATTGACTTGAATTCGAGTCAGGCATATGTACATCAGGGATTTTCTTGTTGGTGGTGCGTCCGAAATCTAGCAAACCATCTGCAGGATTGATTGTGTCATATGGGGGCCATGCGATAGGCTACACATCGGAATACATTGTGGTTTTCTTTGGGCGATAATCCACCATTTTGTGATTAGAGTTATCCCTCGCTGTGGTGGTTTCAAACCCAACAATGTCAGCCCATAATGACAATTGATTTTTGCGATTGATTACTAAATAATGACCAAAACACCATTACCACCCATACCTTCCTATTGTTTCGCGGTGGTCATTGCTATGTCACGCTAGGGTGTACAAGCCCTTTGATTCCCAGTCGTCTCTCCTTTGAGTGTGTCAGTCTGCTGGTTCTGGTGGCAGAATTGGCAGCGCATGCACAACACATTCTCACATATTTAACGTTCCAAGGTAACTTCTGAGTTAATACACTCCGGTGCAATTAAATATAGAACGGGCACATTCTGCTCATTGTAAAATACAACACAGCTCCGTTTCTGGTTGATGACAATTTCTACTTATTAAATCCTTAGGGTTAAATATTCTTTTCCACCAAATCAACCTTTTCTGCATTTGTTTTGCTGACAATATGTTCCATCAAAGGAGAAGAGCTCACTAGATGAAGAGAATGTGTGACGAACGCACACACAACCACAGCTCACGTCGGAACCTCCCACCGCATGTCTGCCGGGGTCGACGCACCTTCATCGGAACAAGTGACACTTTTCTATTTTCCCCTCCGCACTCAATATCACTCAAAGCCGTTCAGCTCACACTTTGAGGCTGTCTCTCTCTGTCTCTCTCCCGCTCTCTTCCTCTCTCTCTCTCTCTCCCTCTCTCTCTCTCTCTCTCTCTCTCTCCATCTCTCTTTCTCCTTCCGTCTCTCATCTCTGTTCTCATCTCTATTCCTTTTCTCTGTCTTTTCTTTTCCTTTCTCTATTTTTGTTTGTCTCCTCGCTGACGGAGAGAGCGTTGAGAGTGAGTGAGTGAGGGAAGAGAGCTGGTCTGTCGCCTCTTTGTTTGCTCTACCATCTCTCTTGAACACTCATGTCAATCTCTCGGCTCCGAGAGCCCTGCGTGCGTTCTGAAGTCAGCCTCCATTAATATAATAAATGTGCGCAGACTATTCTAACTGTAATTGCGTTCAGAGAACTTAGCGAGTGACCGTAGAGAGAGAGAGTCGCTCGGGTGTGATCATGTGTATTTTTTTTGACTGAGAGGTCTTTGCGAGGCGCGTTTAATCTCTGGATTTATTAATTTATTTAGTTTGGTGTTTTCCTTGTTGCGGTTTTAAGTGGGAGGGCCCCGTCTTGTCAGAAATACAATACCCAGGCTCTCCAGGAAAAACAAAGGAGTGAGGTGTGTTGCACTTTGCCGTGCCCTTCCTTTTAACTCTACAACACAATTGAGAGAGACGAGCACTACGTGTGGTCTCTAATGGATAGACGGGGCGGGGCCGGGAGAAGTTGTTTGGGAGTTTACTGCGCCGAGGGGAACGTCAGACAGGGGTCTCTGATCCTTTTAGACTCCGTGCCGTTTTGCACTCTCCATTTTCAACTAGTGTCTGGACTTCCATAGTTAAATTATTGACATGTTATTACCAATTGTTACCTTTTAGGTTCAGTTGAAATGCGGATTAATAGAGATTTATCAGGCCACCAACGAATAGTTTTCAAGTATTGATGTATAGTGAAGTATCCGCCATATACATAAACACATGTCGTTAGCAGTCTTTGTCTGTGGTCTCGCGCGGTCATGAATATATGGCTGTGAATATAAATATGCAGTCTATTAGGTGGTTGTTCAGACAAAATAACCTGCAAGTTCCAGAGTATCTCCGTGAGGGCTTATTGTGCTTTCATCCGACACAGATGAGAGCAAACCTCCTTAACACTAATTGGCTGGGTCCGTTCTTTTAAATCTCTTCTTTTTTTAACATTCTTCCTTTTGGGCTTTCTTACCGTCTGTGGCCGTCAATCATAACTGAGTTGCTCCCAGACTTCGTTTTCTGTTCCTCTGTCTCCTCTGACACTGTGTCTGTGTGCGTACAAGTGGTTGCGTCTGGCATACACATACTCACGTTTATGTTTGCTTAGTCCCGGACTTAGAAAATAGTACTTGGCATCGTGATACGTCTTATCCTCTAGATATCTTTGTTTGTGTAGGAGGGGTGGTGGGTAACCTAGTGACTAGCGTTTGTGGTTTTTTTCCTCTGACAAATTAACTGATGTGTAGGTCGCTTTTGGATGAAGCATCTGTTAAAGCGTTGTGTGTGTGATGTGTGTTGTGTGTGTTGTGTGTGTGTGTGTGTGTGTGTGTGTGTGTGTGTGTGTGGTTGTGTGTGTGTGTGTGGTGTTGTGTGGTGTTGTGTGTGATGTGTCTGTTCTGTGTGGTGTGTGTGGTTGTGTGTGTGTGTGTGTGTTGTGTGTGTGTGTGTGTGTGGTTGTGTGGTCTGTGGTGCAGTGTTGTGTGCGTGTGCCAGGGCGAGCAGAGGGCGTCACCAATGTTTGCCTTTGTTCCTGGCTGGACACAATACGGCAGGGTAGCTGGGCTTCTGGAACGGCGTCATCGCCATGGCCTTCCATATGCGGTCTCCTCGGAGGCGTGCTGTCGCAACAGTGAGGTAACCTCCGCTCTCTGTCATTCACCGTCTTAATGGCGTTGTAACGGTGCTATTACCTAAGGGTCTGGCGATTAATCGAATTTTGATCGCGATTTTTTTATTTTTTTATTTTTTTATTAAATGTTTATAGAAAGTGCAGAACAGCTGGATACATATCTGTGATTTTTTTTTTGGAATTTGAACATTTTCTATTTGACCATTTTGTGTTGTTTTTTTAAGGCGAAACTTCAAAGTTCTCAGTTACAATGTTTTTTTTTGGGGGGGGAGAGACAATGCTCGAATAATAGCTTACATCAATGTTTTCAAACTCCAAAATAATGCCTTTGGAATAGATCGAGGATTTCAATATTGCCAAAATAATCGCGATTATGCTATTTTTTTTCCACTAATGAGCAGCCTAACATTACCCACTTTGAGACGAGATGTTATCTAATATGAGACGCAACCTCCTGCTTCTTTGGTGTCAAAAAAGTCAGAGCTGGATCGCTATTGTCTGAGCAATATAGACCAGGAGAATTCGCCGGCCATCTGTCAAATCTTCAGGACATACGGGAAGATTGCCGATTACACAGATGCTATATATGTTTAAGGGGGCATGATTGAATGAGTGAACATCATACAGTACATTTATGAGCTGGAGTTCACGTTAAACATAAACGTGTTAATGCTGTTCAGAGTCCTAGCTGCCCCTGTCCACAGTACAGCCCCCATGCCCGACGGGGTACTCTGGTTACTCCTTATGAGATTCACAAACCTATGCTAAACATATTTGCCTTACCTTTAAGATGCCTGAATATACACTTAGCTGGCAAAGGAGGACCAGGAAGAAATTATTTCAGAGATGGACAGGGTGTATAATGCATCGTCATTTTGTCAACAACTTAAACGACCCCGCCAGGGTAATTTGACGATGCCCATTAAGAGATTCTTATTAGGGTTATTCTCTGTCGTATACAGCGTTAAAATAATTTACCGTGTTTATCAGTCTACTTACTCAGTGATGTTCCCCTAGTATTATGCTGACATTGATGAAAGCATTATTGTAATTGTAATCGCCCGTGAAAATATCTGTGACAATATTCTTTTTGCTGAAAGTATTGTTACTCATACACACCTGTGTTTGATCTGGGCATGTCAATGGCCAAAGATGTTCTAATCGTTATTAAAGAATATACCGCAAATGATTCAATGGGACAGAACCAGGCGTCATAAATTGCATGGTTTCTGTCATTTCAAGCATACGAGCAGGGAACATTATAAACAATAAACATTCGGTCCGGCCACTATCCATTAGTAATGTCTTATAGGGCAAGAGGATGGGGGCACAAGGTTCACAATGTCCATGAAGTCACCTGTGGGAAGTGTGTCAGTTCCCACGCTGCGTATTCTCTTACACGGCACTATCCATCATCTATTATGATTGTGAGTCCGGCGGTTTTGAAGAGTTACGCCTTTAAATCGTCCACAGCAACTGCTCAAGAGTTCAGCTTGATCGAATTGATGAAGAAAATTTATGATTAAACACATGTTTAGTGGTTTATGATCAGCTAAAAGCCAAGCAGGATCAGAACGATGTTTGCATCAGTGCATTCGTGAATGGAAAAAAATTGACAGGGTTTTAATCGTGTGTGTTTGTGTTTGTTAATGTTGTGTTTTATGTTCTGTGAGTTATACCTTTAGCCCTTTCGGCTTATCGTACACAGGGCAAGTTTTGTATTTTCCCTCATGCTATGTTAAGCATTTGGATGGATTTGTAACACTTTACCACATTGAGGAATAGAGACGCTTTAGTAGGCTTGTAGATTTACTGAGCCGACGTTATGAAGGGCTGGTGAAGGGCTGGAACTGAGAGCGGGCGAGTGAGAAGCAGACAGAATGGACAGAGTGAGAGAAAGGCAGCGTTAGGTGTTCTGTGGGAAACTGAAAACTGTACTGTGCTCCTATAAGTGTCAATACACGCACAACGCCACAGCAGCAGCAGTAGAAGATCGTGGTTCCTCTGCACTGAGTGGCACTGAAGCGCAATAAACTCAGCCCCACCCCTTGCTTTACAACCACCATGCGGTAATCAGCAACCTGAGAACACAGGTTTTATCTTATCCGGACCTGGCTCTGTGAGGTGGTAGTTAGGCAGGTTAACACCCACACAAGAACAACAGAACCCACAGACACCACAACACACAGAAACAGAACATATCACAGAACAGAATAAAAACACAAACAGAAACGGACACACCAAGAACAGAACACACACACTCGACACATGCACACCACATCACACCACTTCACACAAAAACAACACACAAACACACTGACATGCACACCCCGGAATCTCCTGAGAGAGTGTGAAATGAATGGCTGTCATAGGGAGGAACAGTAAGCAGGAAGAAGACGAGAATGTCTTTTAGCATGTGA
>OLKM01000829.1:0-5000 GCA_900291075.1 Melanogrammus aeglefinus
GGAGGGGGGAGGGGGTGGGGGTGGGGTTGGGGGAGTGGTGTGGGGGGGGGGGGAGCCTAGAAGAACCAGAAGCAGGAGAAACATATTAGTGGGGAGGAAGCAAATGGTTTATTGTTGTCATCAAAAGGCTAATATGTTGCTGTTAATTTCTCAGACTTTGATTTTGCTTGTGGGCATGTTGGCTGGGTTAAGTGTCGAGGCCAGAGGGCAGGGAGGGCGACGTGAGGTCAATCCATACTGGGCGCACAGAAATGCGATACAGAAAAACAATATCATGATGCTGATGTAATGCGGATACATACTTAAACCATGCAATGAAAACAACGTGCAGAAACCCTTACACACACACACACACACGATGCACTGTTTTATGTTGTTTTCCTGTCATTGTATCCATTCGTCTGTTTTCTGTGGATGGAGGTTTATATTTTAATACAGTTACTATAAATGTATTTAATTTATTTTTGAAGAATAACAAATTTGCATGATTGGGAATTTCGATTTGGTTATCTACTTGAACACCATCTTCACAGTCTTAAACATAAGCAAAATGATTCATGTTTTTTCCACCAACTGCATTCATTCAGCTGGTCTTGGGGAAGGCAACCTGCATAAAGCCACTTCCCTTGGTGTGTGTAACCAAGTTGCCTCTTTGATTCTGCCACCTTGGCCCGTCAAACACAGTAGAGGTTTAGACTATAGACAGTGGATTTTGATAAAATGGTTTCACAAATATCTGAAATCAGTTTAGCACTCTAAACTGCTCTTATTTTTTATAAAAGAGTTAAATTGTTGTATTATACACACAATAAATATCTGAAATACTTTCTTGGGTTGATATAAAAGTATTTTTTATGGTTTTTTATGGAATGATTTTCACTGTGCATAATACTGGTGTTATTTTCTGGAGAAGAATAGCCATTTATTTGTGGTCCCCTACCTCGGCCCAATGACTTTTCTGAAAGACTGAACTGTGAGCAGCACCCTCCCCATGGCTGTAATTGGCTCCAACAGGGCCATTGTCCAACATGATTTCGTCAGCAGTTCAACGTCTCCTTTCTGATGCATGATGAAACTGGACTGACTTCCAGGTAGCAGACAAGCCACACATGTCATGGTGCTAGCCGACTTTTTCTTCTAGGACACATTCTCTGCCCAACAGATGGACATATCCTTAGTTTGTTCTTCTGCTTTGTCCCTTCATATCCATATTATGTTTAAATATTTAGCAGTATGTCACCTACTTTTCTACCTTTTTGGAATTTGGTATAGTATGTGATGTCGAGAGAGGCTGATTCACCAGCCTCATTTGCTGGCAGTGCTACTGTGACCCTTATCACTTCAAATTCTGACTTAGTGTTAACCATTTCTAACTTGATGACTTTATGCTAAAATGCTCCCCAACTGAATCCTAAACGTTCGGAACTGAAACAGAACGTGACCATTTGTACCATAATGCAATCTTTGACAGCATACTAAAGCATTACTTGGGATCTCTAACAGTGAAGGCATCGACATTTAGCCTATGAGGCAGACCACTAAATCTTAAGATGGGACCATTTGTCCATTGCCTGATAGCTTTACTTGCCACTGCCTCACAGGAGCCTTGGAAATGAGTGAGCCGGCTCCTTCACCACAGTCACTCCACCATTAAGAGCTCCATTTAAGATCCTTCGGTTTAATCTTAAATCTGCCAGTTGTGGGGAAGCGGTTCTTTAAATCAGAATTAAATATGCATTTCCCCATGACCTCCAGCCAAGAGCCAAGAGTTTCTCTGTGTCATGCAGTGTGTGCTTTATTGTATCTGAAGAAGAAAGTAAAAGTCTGTTTAGTGGATCAAACAGTGACAGAGAATGGATGCGTAGGATTTACCGACACATCTGAGTGTCAACAGATTTTATAATAAACTGTAAATATTATTTTTGTCAAGTCAATGCTTGTAATATGTTTGTGCAATTTCTAAGACACAACCTTTTTATTAAAATATCTGGCCTATTCACAACCTCCATAGCGCAATATGTGTACAAAAATTTAATACATACAAATTAAGTGATTTTGTAGTTGCCCGCCTTTATACAAATCTGACAAAAGGGACACCTGTGAGCTCCCTTAATCTAAGAGGATTTCATATCCTCATAAGTTACATTGACTCCTGATCCTGAAGAAGCACATTGTTTCCATTGAGTTCATCCCTTAAAACATATGCTCTTCATTTAGCCAGCACGAGGCAAATAGAATAAACCTACATCTGTAAAATAAAACGATAGATAGTCAATTAAACATTTAATTTGCCCCCAAATGCATCCCCACACATGCCACTGGCTTTATCAGCACACATGATAAAGCAATTAGCCATCATCAGCTGGCGGAACCAGCAGCTGGAAAGACCCATCCAACATTTGAACTGGTTCAAAGGACTGATTTTAATATACAAATGAAAAAAAAAGCACTGCTTGGATGGAAAAAAAACATTCAAGGCACTTGGATTTTTATGTTTTTTAAGACTGTGAGTATTTATGCCTGATCAGTCTGTTGTGGTGAATTATGTAATAATTATATGCAATTTAGATGGATAATGTTTCCATGATTTATCCTGCATATTTGCATGAGGCAATAACATGGATGTCTTTATCCTGCATTAACGGAGGTAAAATGGCACTATTTCCTAAAAAGGCATGGTCATATCTTTATAATTGGTTTCTCAGTGTTACCGGCAGTACTATTATGACTCATTGCATTCTGACTTCCATGAAGCAGTGTGGGCCAGGTTACCCTGCAGGGGCACACGTCTGGCTAGAAAGCCTGATAGCAGATAACAGATTGAGAACAACCTATGAACAGCAGGCCTACCTTAAACCTGCAGAGACCAAACCCGTAGGTGTGCGCTCTTGATTGCTGCAGAATTGTGCATGTGTGAGATTGACTGTGTGTATGTGTGGGTGTATCTGTGTGAGTTAGTGTGTGTGTGTGGGGTGTGTGTATGTGTGTGTGCGCATGCATAACACTTCCCCTCTCAAGAAGTGCCAGATGGTAGCAACATGGCAGAAGGGAAAGCTGTGATTATTACAGGATGAGCCCCTGTAGCCAGTGTCTGCCAACCTGTATGCATGTGCATGTGCTTGTTCTGCTGTGTGCACATGTGTATGTGTTTGTGTGTGAGTGAAAGAGTGTGTAGGTGTGTGTGGGAGTGTGTGTTCTACAAAGTGAAAGGGAGCCGGAGAGAGAAGATGGGTGAGGGAAAGTTGCAGACTGTGACATGAGATATTTTATAGAGCGCCGTGAGAGCAGTTTGGGGAGCAGATAACCAGAGGAATAGTAATAGTCCATCCATCTTCATTCATATGCTGAGAAACTCATTTTGGCTCTTTTTTTGTTTGTTTGTTTACGTTGAGTTTACTCCTTCCTTTTTACGTCTATTTAAAATGCTAAATTAATTCAGCCCTGACATCCTTTGATGTCACCTCTTTTGGACCACATATATTTTCTCAGGAAGTCAGAAAAGTGAACCTTACATAAGATTACAGGTTTAGTGGCCTAACTCAAGGACGGTATCTCTTACCGCAATTATTTTTTTTTTTAAGCAAAAGCAGTCCTCCTCTGCTCATCCTCTCTAATATATCTTGTTTTATGAAATTTCAAATCGTAAAAGTATTCACTTTTAGTGCAGGCATAAAAACTGAACAAATAACATCAAACCCAAAGCGCAACACCTCATTAAAGCAGTCATGATAGGCTATTTACTCATTTGAATAAGTGACGATGATGATCAACCCCAACGTCAGCAGGAAGTCTTTTATTTCCTGTTCGCCGCAGGGTTATGTAAGCCATAGTCACCGTCTCTTTGGGAACCATTTCCTGGGTCCTCAACCACTGATTATGCCGTGCTGGCATTTATCTAATCAATTATTGCACTCTCCAGCAGTACTCACGCCGTTTCACAATGTGAGTACTGCTAATGAAATGAACATAATCACATTAAGATATCTAAGTTTCATGGAAACACCGAGAGCTTAATAAGGCAATGGTGTTCGAGGCCCAAAAGGGATGTTGTCCTTCTCCAATCATTAATCAAATATTGTATGGGTTCCTTAATAATAGCATTAATCTCGCCGACATATTTTTTTAATATATATATACAGTATATATATATATATATATATATATATATATATTTTTCTTTGTATATACACCTATAAATCTTCCCATTGGAATGCATATATCCCATATGTACGCAGTACGGTATGCAAACTGACTCACATACACACGGTCGTGTTGAGATAATGATCTATGAAGCCAAGTTGTGAATACATTTTCTTTATCAGAAAGAACATCAGTTCAGCGATGAACAAATCAGACACCACATTTCAGCTCCTCACTGTGTCCACATGGTACTCTTTGTATGCCTATGCTGTAAAAAAATAAATAAATCTAGCAACGGTAAAAAAAATGGGAAAAACAAAGATGGGGATTTGAGACAAAGACTAAAGGAAAGCGGAATGAAAGGCTGGAGGGAGTAAGGTGTGGACAGAGTAAAGGAAAGCTAAATAAAGGATTAGTCATGCGGTGAAGTGAGAGCGGCTGGCTGTATAGGCAGCAAGGGAGGGAGACCAGTCCAGTAATGCATGAGAATGAACTAGTAGGACAGAGGACAAGTCTTGCAACTGCATTGAATACCTCCATTCCATTAGCAAAGGTGTAACGAAAAATGGCCATTATCCTATATAGCAAGCAAATTTGATATTAATGTAGAAATGTTGGTTGGTAAGTGGACCAGTTCTCCAGAGCAGCATTTGTGACCCAGTCTCCCACCAAAATGTTTGATAGATACGTTGGTCCTTAGCGGAAGAAACATATTATATTCACAATAACGGCTCTAAAGTCGGGAGATGTCTAGGTTTTTTTTGGACTATTATTTTCTACAGGTCTGAGTCCAAACCACGTGATACTTTGGTCTGAGGAAACACCAATATGGCTGACATTAATTATATGCTGTGGAAAAT
>OLKM01000829.1:10000-15000 GCA_900291075.1 Melanogrammus aeglefinus
CCCCCCCCCCACCGGCGCCCCGCCCCCCCCCACCCCCCCCCCCCCCCCCCCCCCCCTCCCTCCTCGCGCGCACACCCCCACCCCCCCCCCCGCCCCCCCCCCCGTCTCTCAGGCGTCCCTCCAGTTCCTGTCTCACTGCTGCCTCCTCCCAGGTGCCAGACGGAGCGAGCCCTTCGTCAAGTTGGTGTAAAAAAGAGATTATAAAAAGACGTGGCCAATTTTTTTTAGTATTATATATTCGTGTAGTTTTTCCGGGAATTATCTGTTATTCTCTCCTCACACTTTATTTTCTCTTCTCTGTTATTTGATCTCGGGCTTCCTCTCCCTCTCCCTCGCCTCTCGTGTGCTCCAGGACTGATGTTGTCTGAATGTTGTCGACACGTGGGCTATAAAGCTTTAAGGGCCGGGGGATTGGTCTTGCTCTGGAGAAGGTGGCAGAGCATTTTGGCAAACAATTCTTTTAATAACTAGCCTGCCAAAGGCAATTGGAATCAACTTTGTTAGGTTGTTGCATTTGCTCACCTCAGAGACAGGAGAGCGGACAGAGAGAGCGAGTAGAGAGAGAGGACAGAAGGAGAGAGAGAGAGAGAGAGAGAGAGAGAGAGAGAGAGAAGAGAGAGAGAAGAGAGAGAGGAGAGAGAGAGAGAGAGAGAGAGAAGAGGAGAGAGAGAGAGTAAGAGAGAGGGACACAGAGAGAGAGAGAGAGGGAGAGAGAGAGAGAGAGAGAGAGAGAGAGGAGAGAGAGGAGAGAGAGAGAGAGAGAGAGAGAGAGAGGAGAGCGAGAAGAAAGGGGTAAACCGATGGGGTATAGGGGTAAATTGGTTTAAATAAGCGGCAGAGTATTGAAAAATTGCAAATTGGTCACATCCATAAAGGAAGCGTTTTGTGGTAGACAGAAAAAGGCAGATAGGCAGACAGACAGACAGGTTGCAGCCAGACCAGAGGGAAGATAGAGTAATTATAGCAACAAGATGGTAAACGCTAATGAGGTAAGCAATACACCCCCAAAAACAACTATTTTTTTTGATTGAATACTGCACCTAATAAAAATATGACAGAACTTTAATGAAATATGAGGCCACTGTCACTTGGGGGGGAACAGAAAACTTCTGTAGAAAGAATAACAAACTAAATTCCGCTGAAATAAATATTCAAAGGGCCCTTGAATGAGCTCCATTACAGTGATGTGTCTCCCATTCGTCATGCTATTCATTGTGTTAACAATTACATCAAGGACACAAGGCTTCAAAATCAAAGCCATTTTTCAACTTCCCTTTCTGCCACTTCTCACACATCTTTTAGAAAGACGGAGAAACAAAGTAAGTTGCTTTGGAGAGGCCCGGTGATTGAGATTCACACATAGTTTAATTTGAGTGAATTAATTAAAGATAATTGTTCATTTAAAAAATCGAAATCTGGGGAAAAATCGTTGGGGTATCAATCTCATTTATGTTTAAACAAGAATGCACCCTGTTGGAACCAAATATGTACGTTGACTTGTCTGTTCGGAGGGTGGGAGGAAAGTAAAGTTTTGGTAACAGAATGCATGGTGGATACCAAAAGCCCCATAAGTACCCGACCCCAATCGCTGGAGAGCTTAAGGGAAGGTACGGATGTGTTACTAATGTGCGGCTCACTGATTTTCTACATTTGATTGATCACCCAGTCATTCATGTTTTCTTTCCCGGGGCTTCTTCCAAGAAAACATTGAACAATATTCAAACGCATTGCTACCTTAGAGCGTACTTGAAAATGACAGGTGACAAACACTGTCTGGGCTATACATCAAAGTGGTATGGTGCGGGCCCGAGGACAGCCGTGATCCACGACATAAACAACCCGGAAGTTCTTGTAAGGCATATACGATTTGTGTGTGTCTGTGTTGTGTGTGTGTGTGTGTATGTGTGTACAGCTGGTTAGAAATAAGCAGAGAGGAACCATTGACACATGTTAATCTGCAAATTCATATGTTAACAGTCACATTATTGGGTCGCATTGATTGGGAGGCTTGATTCGTTTACTCTCCTAGAGATGGAATGAGTATTTTTTCTTCAGGTAAGAAACTTTCTCTCCACAGTTGTTGATCAGGAATGAGGGAGTAAGAGCCGAAATCTCCGATGGAGATCGGATAACAACATGACCCTTGCATTTCGTGTCTGCTATATTGTGCAAAAGCTGCTAACAGTAAATAATTTAGTCTTACATCTTTTCAGTTATAAAGTCATGGTGTGCACAACACAGCAGCTGCAAACTAACTTGGATGCAAATGTATTGTGACCAGGGTGGCTATTGTTGATACTCATTTGCACGATTCATTCAGTTAGGGGGGGGGGGGGGGAGGGGGGGTGGAGGGGGGGGGGGGGGGGGGGGGGGGGGGGGGGGGGGGGGGGGGGGGGGGGGGGGGGGGGGGGGTGAGGTGTGGGTCAATGTCTTTACCGTTGTCCTGGTGATCCATACACCATGCTTGTTTTCTTGGAGGCTGCTAATTTCTCATTGCATGTCATTAAGGACAGTACAGTGAGACAAGTGCACGGGGAGAGATTCACACACTATCTTACCACGGGCATGACACACGAAGAATTGATTAGCTGTTGAATATGCTTTTTAAAAAGATGCTTGGCGGCTGCGGGTTGTGTGCATGTTTTGTGTAAACACCATTACACTTAGCATGGTTTGGATAATTCCATTACCCGCCAAATGGATCTTCAGCCTTGGTCTGTATTCTGTTCATATTAACAACCAAATCCCCATAATATCTTCCTGCCGTGTTAAAAATTTTCCTTCCTTCTAACTGCAAGGCAATGATTTACTGCCTGAAAGACCTCTTTGATTGGGTTGGGCACGTTGATGAGTCACTTAGCCTTGTTAAACGCTGCTCTGAAATAATTGAATACGAACAAATGCCTGGGTGTATCACCTGTATCGCTCTCATTCTCTTTTCCGGCAGCTGCCCTTTTACTGGAAGGAGGCAATTAAATGTTACCATTAATGAGATATTTAAGGGCTTCTGTGTAATCATTGTAATAAACAGTGGTGATACATGAAAGCAATGTACAGTGAATGGGCTGGACATTGGGGGGGGGGGGCGTCCAAATGACGACATTTTCTAAAGTGCATTTCCCACAATTCTATGATAGGACGGTGACAAAGCATTCCTTCCTCAATTGCTTCACGCTCACTGACTGACCCAATGAAAACACCGGTCAGATTACTGCTACAGAACGACGTGAGGCAGATTCGAATGTGGGGAGATCTGGTTGAAGTCGAACACACACTTATGCTTTCCCTATCCAATGAAGCTAAATTAAAAATAATTAAAAGGAAGACATATTGAAAATACATTTGACTGTTTACCTCGAGGGGTGGGGCAAGGAGCTGCATACTACACCCCCAAAATAGTGTGTAGCTACTCCTTACCAGTCTACAGGCGGTGTTACCGCGCTCCCCCCACAAATGAAGTCCCACCCAAGACCAATGGACCTCGGCCTCCGCCATCGCTGTCCAAGCCTACGGCGCCGGACGTGATCCTCAGACTGGTCGTGGAACCAGTGGGAGAGGAATCTGCGCGCCTGGCGGTGGATGGCCGCTGGATGCTGCTATGGCACCGGCTGGGCGCGAAGGCGCGCGAAGAGACCTGCCGTTACTTAGATCGTAAACCATATGAGGGTGGTTGCAAAGAGAGACGATTGTCCCGGGGGTTCTGCACCCTCAGATCATCATGAATCGAAGCACCCTTCCATCTAATTGTTAACCATTAAATCCCAGAAGGAGACATTTAATATGCCACCATTACCAAAAGATGAATAGCAGCAAGTCAATCCATGCCAGTTCACTCACCTGGTGCAAGCCCCAACTGAAATTGAACCCGCCAACTTACCTTTCTATGTGCTGCGTTTTAAGTCTTTATAGCAGTCTGCTCATTCTCTAATTCATTTTTCTCTATTCTGGATTATTATTGATAACATTTTTTCCCTCTCCCCTTCATTCATATAATAAGTTTACCTTTCATAGACATACTACTAACATACTTACAAAACACAATCAAACTGCTATAATTAAAAACGATAGCTGTCTAAATGTCATATCACACTCTAAAATAATTGCTACAACATTTCTCAGAAAGTCGTTCATTAACTGGCCATACTGTATTTACGTTAGAAGTGGATATAACTTGTATGTCTTACACTTGGAGGGAAAATCCTTTAATCAAAAGGACAACATCTTCGGATAAAACATTTGTGGTGGACCTGTATGGTATGAAAGCACTTTGGAGTGGAGGTTTCCATGGTGATCTGAATCGGCAACGGAGATAAACAAGTATCATCTTAATACCATTGCCCAAAACTCTGCGGAAATAGTCCCACCACACTGTTGAAACCGCGTTCGATATCTCTGTATCGCGGGCTAATTGTCGACACAGAGAGCCGGTTAGGAAGAGAACAGAAGCCAGTTGGGTTGTAGTAAAAGAACAGATCATACCGAATTGTTTTTCACAAGATTGAACATACCCAGTCCATCAATCGAATCCCTGCTCTCCCTTTCATTGTTTTCCCCCGGACTCTATCCATCGTCCAAAGCCGGATTCAAGAAATCGCCTTCTCATTCTCCCTCGCTCTCCTTTTGTTCTGATCTCCATCATTCGAATACCCCGCCCGCCTGCGGCCCTCCATTTTTCTTAAGTTCATCACCATACAATAGCGGCCGCCAGTCAGTGAACGGCGCGGAACGCCCGTAGTTTTTTCTTTCCACCCACCCCTCCTTCCTCTCCATTCCCTATTCCTCCCTGTTGTTTACCAGTCTTCCCTCTGTGTGAGGGGATCATGAACCATGACTCTTCACAGCTGTCCCCCTGCGTGCCTTCTTCCCGTACAGTAACAAATAAAAGTGATACCAAATGACCTAGTAAGTACGATTGGCCTTACATGTGATGTGTGTGTGTTATGTGTGTGTGGTAGTGTGTGTGTGTGTGATGTGTCGTGTGTGTGTGTGTGTGCTGTGTG